>WSTX01005320.1:0-34087 GCA_019633405.1 Tulasnella sp. 408 | reverse complement strand
ACGAAGAACAGTCTGGCGATCTGGCGGAGGCAATTCCCTGTTCCTGAATCGACGCGCCAGGCCTATGGTTCCCTTTTGCAAGAAGTCAAGAACGAACTGGCTGGCAAGGAGCTTTTGGTACATGTCGAGTGAGTGTGATCTAGTTTGCGGTACAATCCAGTGAGCTGACCTCATGCTTTTGGCTCGCTTCAGGGCTAGCCCGAACAATCCTCACGGAACGAGGTCTGACGTTGGACGCCAACCATCTCGCCGCCCAACTTCTCGACGCACCGCGCCTCCCGGTCCTCCCGGTCCTACGGGTCCTCTGATATTCAACTACCAGACGGCCGAAGTCAAGACCCCAGAACAGCTCGAGCTTCTGCCTATGCCCAACGCGCAGACGGCCACCATCACCGGCACGACGGTCCACGAATTCGGTCCTGGCGGTCGCAAGTCCAGCGTCGTCCACGTTTTCGGCAGAACTCCATCGAACCAAGGCCTCAGCCCCGTGTACGAAGAGGAAGAACCGCCCAAGAAGAAGGGATGGTTCAAGCGGATGTTCGGTGGACCGAAGCCGAAGAGCAAGACGATGGATGAGACCACCATGGCCCGCCCTCGCGGAGCGTTGAGGAAGAATACGAGGCGGAAGGGCAAGACGTTGACGCACGTTTCATGGGATTGAAGGACTGTTTTATACCCCCCGTCTTCTTTCGGCTCGCCTCCTCGTTACGCTAACAGAATCGATATTATGCGTGTTGTGCTCTATTCATATTCTCGTTAGATTATTCAAGGTTGCCAGGACTCTTTTACACTCGTATTTTTGTTTCTTTCCTGTTTTCCTGTTTTCCCGTTACCCACGAATGAATGTATTTGTTAACGACCGTATATATAGACTCTCCTCCACGGACCTAGGGTCCGTCGTGAGACGATTCGCGGCTTTTGCAAAACTGTCGCAGCTCGAACAACCTCCATAAACTCATCGTCCACCAACCGACCCCTTGAGAGCCACACCACTCAAACAACGAGAAACGTGGGTACCCTCGTTCCGGTGCTCCAAGAAGCCTCGGCAGGAGGCGCTGCGGTCTTCGGAGGACCGCGATATGCCAATCCGGTCGTTCATCACTGGTTGTAGCTTCTATTGCAGGCCGCTCTCGATCCTCATGATCAACATCGGTCGATTCCATTGGTCACTTGTTCAAGGATGGAGTGAGGCGTTATCGGTCACTCCTTTTAGGCCTGTTGGAGGACCTTGAAGTTCAAACTCCGCTTGGAACCACTTGAAATACGGCGCCCCCATCCCATATTGTCTCATTCCCCTCTATCGCAAGCTGAGAGAGCGATACGAGCGAAGCACAAGAAACAGCTCACATAATCTCGTTCAATTCTATATCAACACCGATGACCGCTACCACGCCTCCAGATCCCACACCAGACGCGGAGCATGATGCGAGCACAGGCGCCCGTCCCAAAGAACCCGACAACGACCAGACCATACCACAAGACCAAGCTGGTCCCAAAGTAGACTCTACCCTACCGACGGATCCGGATGTCAATCCCCAGACCGGAAACGGTGAGTCCTCCTTTGTTCCCAACGACTGGCTTTCGCCGACTTGGATCCAAACTTTGCAGATACCGATGCTAAGACGGCCGCTGATCCAGTGCATATGGAGCCCGTGGACGTCCCTGGCCAAGCCTCAGGTATGCCGAACTCCTTTCGCGGGCGACTGCTGCTGTAATTTCTCCACCCCAGATGCCAATCCCCAAAAAGACGACCCGGACAAATCTTCGGGGCCAGAACCAACCGGCATATCTTCCGACCCTACGCTTAATGAAGGACAATCCAGTCAGCCCGTGGGGCCGCCTATGGATCCGTCAGCTATGGACATCGACACGCCGCCCGCTTTGGGAGGACAGCCGCCTGACGAATCAACCGCCGACTTTGGATTTCAACCTTCGTTCACCCCATTCACTTCAAGCGAACCTGTTCACGTGGACCTTGATCTCTTACCCCAGATTCCCGGCCTTTTCCGCCTTCTAGACCTGTACCTAGAAAGAGGCAGCAACGACAATTGTGAGTTCGCCGTTGTGATGCCTCCCCTCTCGTCACTGAAATACCACCATTCAGTCGAGAAAGTCGTCATCGACCACGATTCCATGGGCGACGCTATGAATGCGCTTCGAGAGGGCTCCTATAAAACCATCAGCAAGATCAACTTCAGCACGTTGGATAGCGTTCCTATCAAACCCGTGGGGATATACGGGAGCAAATCAGCTATCGTTCAGTTTTTGGTAGATGCTGGAGTTATTGAGGAACCGATATCAGTACTTTGTTCTTCAGGGACGACTTCGTTCTGACCTCTCGGTTCTGGCATTCAGCGCCGAAACCCTCAGGAAGCCAGTCAGTCAGAACGGTCAACTTTTCCCATACTTGAGATCAGGAATCTATCTCCTTATCAATTCACCACCTTCGCACTCCCAATCTTCCTCCTCGACCGTCATTCACGTTATCTATTGGCCAGAGGATGACACATGGAACGACAACGCCTCCGCAAGCGTGCAGAAAAACCGAGTTACCTTCATGCGATATCTCACGAAACTCGCTTCCGATATTCGCCTCCTGGTATCGGAAGAGCATGCCGCTTCATTCGTGTGGAAATACGACGACGACGGAGACGCCCGCGATCAAGGCGACGAATCAAGTTCGGACGAGGACTCGGATGCTGACGACCGCTTCGTCAAGTTCGAGGTTACCAAGGCAGTTGACGAGGAGGAAGGTGTGCAACTGTTCCCGGGTTTCACAGTAAGTCGGGCTATCTCGAATCGGAGATCCTCATCCTCAGGCTAATCCTGGGTCAGTTCCATCACCAGGCTTTAGGGACCAGCGAAGACTCCACCGCCACAGTACACCTCATTTCTAGCGAAACAAGCCAAGCTTTCTTGGTCACCAAAGTACGCGAGGCAGGGTTTCAGCGGCAGCAAATCGTAGGGGAATACGCGGCTATGGCGTTACAATCATTAATGTATGTAGTGCACGCCATTACCTAGACACTTACCTGAGCATTTTTCTCGATCAGGAGGAAATACAACAATATCTATCTCAGCGAGGACATTGGCGAGGCCAGCATTCACAGCATGTTCGAGTTCGGAGTGCTTCCGGCTTCGGCAAGCGAAATCTACCTCGAATACCTCAAGCTCGATATGGACGCTCCAGAGATACAGGAAGAAAGATCGGCGGCACTTTCTCAGTTGGAGTCCAATCTGGCGGACCTCAAAAAACACGTCGAGCACGTTGTCCGCCAACGTTTCATTCATTCTTACCCGTGTGGTGTATTGCTCTATATACAGAGATGCCGTACTGATGAGACCCGCTTATTAGGACTCTAGGCCTCGAGTCTGGAATCGATTCCAACCTCTCCCCAGGTTGGTCTGCGCGTGTCATTTTAGAGTCCGATCACTAACTCTACAATAGAGAACTATCTCGGCCCTATACTCGAAATGGCTCCGAAGGCCAAAAACATCTACGACCAGTATCAAGGCCAAAGTATACCCGATGAAATCCAATCTTCTGAATACCAAGCTGTCAAGGAACGCTTTCTGGATGTTCAAGGAATTCTGGAGGGCTCCGAATCTATGGAAGAAGAGGAAAAGCGACGCCTTATTCATGGAATCACTTCGCCTGACAGTTCCAAACAAGCATCTTCCAGCAAAGCGCCGAAACGTACTTCGATCATAGGAGCGCTCGGCAGTGGGTTAAAGTCTTTGGTTTTCCCGACCGGCCGCCCAAATAAAAGCAACCAAAAATTCTCCCGCTCTTCGCTCGGCCGCAACGACGTCGAGTTTCTGGCCAACGTCGATAGTTATAGCGCCTTCGCCGACTACACACCAGCGGTGCATGCGATTCAAGCAGCCGCGAAGACGTGGATCGAAGGTCGTATCGCTGCGATAACGGAAGATTTGGCTCGCACCCTATTCAAAACGATCGAGGCCTCAGTCCTTGATGATGTAAATCAGCAGTATAAATGGGCGAAGTTCACCCAGTGCCGGAAGGATATTCGCACAGCCCTGTCCCCAGACCCTTCTCCGTGAGTCTTCGGCCAGAGACGATCTCTAACCCGTACTAACCTTGTCCGCGTCAGGTCCAAGTTTCTCTCTCTGTATTCTTTGGAACGCAATGGTGAGTCTCACGGAAGAAGCGGACTTTAATTGGACCGGCGATTGATGAAGGACAACATACATACAGTACGCGCTCGACAACCGAGGTTTGCTGTCGAAGCCACTGCCTGCACTCGCGGTTCGGCGGCGATAGAGCATTCAATGACACAACTTGAAGTCAAGGCGGAGGATATGCGTGCCCTCGACGACAATCCGTATCATTTACCCTCTATTCCGTACAATCGTTCGCCCGTGATCCGTCGAACCCCCATAAATTACCGTTTGCTGTAAGCGGAACCGCCACGTCTCTGTGTTAAAGCATAACTAACAAATGTTCAGGTATATCCACCTTCTTGACCAGGGACGCAGGTTGCTCCAAATTCTCGAATCATCAGCTGGCATCGATATATATCTGGACGATGCCCGGGACGCCACCTTTCGAAGCCATCAAAAGCGTTTTGCTAGCCGCGAAGACCGGTCCCTCTTCTTCGCCATGGACGAGGAGACCGGCTTGTTGGCTATCGCTTACGTTGGCCAGGTCTGGAACCCAAGTGTATGGAGGGACGAGACCGTGGCTGATGCGATATTTTCGTGCGTTTAGGGACGCTCCTTCATTCAGACATTCGTCCTGAAGGAGAAGTTCACTGTTCTACAACAACGGGAAGCGCCCCACGAGCTAACGCGAGGGTACAGGGGAGGACCTCCAGCAATTAAAGCGATCTGTTTCTTCTCAGGAACCGAGGATATCTGTTTACTGGAGGAGTCGGGGAGGATACGTGTTTATTCGCTGCAAACCCAAGCGTTCCGGTTTGTGGCTACTATCATAACCAACGGACTATTCCCTGACCGCCCCTGGCTCCAGCCCGGGAACCGTTCACCTCTCATCCATTCCAGTTATGATGCAATCTTCTCCTGACGGCTCGGCCCTCGTTTTGGTGGAACGCACCCAAGACAAGCAAAACTGGCAGGCCCGAGTCTTCCACCAAGCCACGTTTGGCGAGAACCCCGAAGGCATCATAGTAGAACTTCCTCCAGATTTCCAAGACGCAACTCAATTCACCATATCATCCTTGGGGCGAAGAAGTTATGTGTATCTTTTAGCGCATTCCCCTTCCGCCAAGAGCCTTCTCTCGGTAGCGTTGCGGATCAGCAGAATCGAAGCCGAATATCTCTTCCGGGAGAAAGCAGGCCGGCGTACTCGTTTACAGTCCGTAGCTACAGCCCATAACTCTCTGGTGGACTGCTTCAGCGAAGTCTGGGATCGCTTCCCTGTGATTCCTGCAATACCCCGGTTAGTGGTCCGACAATGGAACCTTGTCACCATGCTGATTGCATACCGGTTCCATGGCAGAGAGTTCACCTCTTCTCGGCCCCCCATGCGCCTCACTATTGTCGAGTACGCGGCACGAAGCAGCCTTCAACGATCTCCTCGGTATTTCAGTGACATGATCAGAGACTTCATCCGTCGGTCACCAAAGCCAGTTGGAAGGTCTCTCGAGAGCATCGAAGTGAATGTGAAATCTGCCTCCGAAAATCAAGCTCTTGACTCGCCTGTGGAATCTTGCCTCGGTGGCAAATGGTTTGTTGAAGTCATCTGCCTGATTCCTGTCCATATCGCCATCGCACGAGGGAACCGGTTTGCCCCCCTCAAAGATGGTCGATGCCGCGAGGACCATAACAACGCGCTCCTAGGCTTGGAAGTCCCGGAAATCATTGACGCAATCACGCTTGGCACCTACGAAGCTATCCTCGGCTCTTATATGTCCACAAAGCCTGTGCGAGTGGTATCATCTATGGGTAGGTGTTTTCTCGTCTTAGGTTGCTGCTTCAAAATTCTGACATGCGAACAATCCATCTTAGGCGAACAAAGTGTCGGTAAGCAATAGTTGAGAGAACCATGCAGGCCTGCTCTGATGGCGTCACAGGGAAATCATTCAGTTTGAATCATTTGGTTGATACATCATTTGCCGGATCTGCCATGAGAACAACAGAGGTCTGAGCAACTTAGACAATCCGTTAACGTGCTTGCTGATGTCTCTCGAAGGGTGTTTGGCTTTCTCTGTGTCCTACTGAGGAGCAGTTAATTATCGCGCTGGACTTCGAGGGTAAGTGTGGCTGTGAACGTCCGTTGAGTATCGAGTCTCAAGGATCACTAGGGGTTCACTCTCTGGAACGTACTGCCCAAGAGGACATGCTATTGGTCTTGTTCAATGCTGCTATATCTAATCTCATCATGTTCCGAAACAATTTTGCCCTCAATCGCAATGTTGCCAATATGTTCACCGTACGTGAAGCGCCCTTTCTTACGCCCCGCAAATGTACTGATTAATTTTTCCAGAGCTTTCAAGCCTCGACTCGTCTCTTTGACCCTCAGAATAACCCAAACCTATTCAAAGGGCTCTTAGCGATCATCATCAAGGTAAGCTGTTTAGTTTGCATGGCCATGTGGAGCTACAGCATTTTCCGTTCCCTAGGACGTTGTGGACTCGGACAAAAAGGAGATCGTGGAAGAGTAAGCTGTGCAGAAGACCATCGCTTATGAACCCTATCTAATTTCTCTTTGATTGTCTTAGGTTCCGCTCCAAGTTCAACCAGATAGTTCTTCGGGAACGAGGCGAGAACTTCATTACAGTCCTGCATGATAGTCAGTTGGCTGTGATGCCCTGGGATGTCATACAGTCCAAAGAGTTCTACACTCGGTTTTCGAAGCTCAGCAAACACCTCTTTAAGCAACGGGCTACTCATAGAAATGCGGGCGAATTTCTTCTGACTTTGAAGACCCTCATGGCTAAACTTACTGTGGGTAGAGTTTTTCCCGTAGGAAATTCACGTCTCATCTGATCTCTTGTATTAGGCCCAGGACTGGGGAGCGCTCGACCGTGCGTTATCTGGTTTCTCTTGTATTCATGGCCGCTGCTTGACGGCCAAGATTCTTCAGAAACTCTAATCAAGCACCGTTCATCGGCTATGCAAGCGTCTTTGAAACAAGCCTTGATATCTGGCAGAGGGGATGTAGGACCATTTGGCGAATCGGAAGGACTTAAGGTGCGTAAGATTATCCAATGCCTGTGTGGGCTACCTAACCTGCCCTGAGTCAGAACTACGACACCCAGGAAGAAATCATGACCGATGACTCAGGGGAAATCCTTTGTCTTTCAACCAGCGATGATTCTCGTCATGAAAGCCTGGCCCAACTCCTTGCCCCGTTTGAGCCTGAACCAGCTAGATGCGGGATGGAAGAACTTTGCCGCTATCTGGATGGCATTGGCGAAAAGCGGCTTCTGCGTGTCAAGGCCTGGATTGATTCCAACATATCTCGCTTTATGCCTACCGATAACCCCGACATCAAAGCACTTCATCGACAGTTCGACGAGCTTTCGAGGACGCTAGTTACAAATCTTCAGCTGTGCCTACTCAAATGCGAGGCGTGTCGCCTGCCTTGTTTGTACCCGAAGGCCCATTCTTCTGGCACCCATGACTGCGGAACCACGCACCGTTGTATCGGAGGATGTGATTTCTGCGAGCCAGTTGACCAACTGCGGAGTTTTGACGTGAGCGGCCCAAAAACCTTGTGTGGCTTGTCGTAAGTCTTTGATCCGATCTCTCACCTTCAATTCTTCGTTTGACTTCTCTTTGGCTCAGGGCTGGACATGACGGCAAGCACATGTGAGTAGCAGGTTTCAGTTTGCAGCGGCCCGGGCAATTCTAACTTCCTCCAAAGTTGCGAAGAAGCAGCCCACGTGTGTGGTAAACCATGCCATCTGACCGGGAAAGGGAGCTGCCAGAGGACGTGCATCAAGCCGATTGGACATGATACCGAACCCCATATTTGTGCTGCGAACTTGCATCAGTGCGGAGAGGTAAGAAAGATTACGAGACTCGACTGTCCGAATTAAGCTCAGTTTCCTTCACCCCACCAAGCCGTGCGAGCTCAAAGACATCACACTCCATACTGGAGAATCCTTTTCATGCAGCAATACCTGTGTTCTTCCCTTGTGAGTGTTCTAGAGGTCTTGATTTTGTTGTCTCAGAGTGCGCTAACACCAGCACCTTGCTCAGTGACGAACCCCACGAATCACATAGCTGTGGAGACAAGCGCTCTTGTCCCGTGCGGTGTGAGCTATGCCGGCGGTATTGCACGATAGGGGATCATTTCCATGGGCTGGAACCGGGCGCGATTCACCTATGCGAGTGAGTTCCCTGCTTCGGATACCTAGCTAACTCTAGACTCTGACCGCGCTGCTGGTACAGGCAGGATCACCCCTGTCCCGAGGTTTGCCAGTCTCCCGGAACCTGTATGGTGGAACCAAAGCCCGAATCGATCGAGATGCTTTATCGGGGTCTTCACGACACTTTCAGCTACACGAGGGTAAATTTATGTTCTGGGCACCCTGAACAGTGAATAAATTTGCATTATTTACAGTTCACTCAAATTGCAAGAAGGCTGAGCTGCGGTGTCCCCATCCCTCAGGGCCAAAGACAGCATGCAGGTCAACACGTACATACAACAGACAAAAGCGTCACCCATTTCTGCGAGGCTTCTTGCTCTCATTGCGGCTATATTTGCAATTTGCCCTACGGTTAGTTGTTCGATACCGTGACTTGGGTCAACAGTTGACAGGGACGTAATTATCCAATTTAGGTCATGCACAACGGGAGCACGAGACCGCCCATGGATCCATGCAGCATACCGTCTGGGCTCTTGAGGGACCAGAAGGATCTAGTATTGAAGTTGGAGGACATCGCTTCGGGACCCAGGATGGCGGTGCACCTCAACTTTGTTCAATGAATTGCAAACATCTCGGTCGTCATGCGCATCTGGCGTTCTGTCGCAGCTCCGCGGAGTTTTGTCAAGAAGCAGATACAGAGCATGTTCATGAGCGGATTCAGCCCGAACCAGATGTGCCGAAGGATTGGATATCTCACCGACTGTTGTGGGCCAGAACAGGTAAGCACCTCTCAGAACGAATCTAGACCTATTTTTGACCAACTCTCCGTCTCGTTCGCACGACATGGTAGGTTTTAAAGGTAATGCCCATTATTTGCCCCAATATGAGACCGAATAGGACCGAACGCTCTTTATAGATCCGTACTCGAGGGAAGATCAAGCCGAATTTGCTCTTTGCGACTCCCTCTGTCCTGGTGCGAAACTTTTCTTCCAAACATCCTGCTCTGTGTGCGAGGTTTCTAAGTACTCTGGCTGAGGGTAGGCTCCGAACATGAAGCATCAGCGGAACGGGAAGCCAGACCAAGCTACTGCGTGCTGCCAATCTTTCATCCTCCACAGCTCCAATGGGAGGCCATGGAGGCTGCAAGACATGTGTCAACAGACGGCCACCTTTTCCACTGCCCCGATCCCGCAACAATAAGCGCATCGTTCCACGTAATCTTTGTTCTCGACTGGTAAATTTTCATCGACCGTCCCCATCGCTCAAGAAATTAAACCTTATGTCGTCTCTTATAGCTCAACATCGATGCGAAACACGGACCGTCTTCCACTTCCGCACCAACCTGTTGCCGGTCGCATTGAATCGAGGCACAACAATCGATTCGGAGCCGTACTATCAGCTTTGTACCAATTCCTACAAGAACGATACTCGTCTAACGGTGGTGATGAGAGACGTGATGCGTATTCGATTTTGGTTTTCAACCAGCTTACGGAGGTACAGTATCGCTCATACGAAACCAAAGAGAAAGTAACGTACTGAGCATGACATCTTTAGGTCAATGTCCAGAACGATATGGCTAGCTCGATTGATCAGCTACTTGAGAACGCACTGCAAGCTTCGCCGAGCTGGGGAACGAACTTCTCGGATGCACTGCACTCCGCGGAACGAGTTATGGAAGAATCCTGGTCGCCAGAACGGTGAGAAAACTGATACGGAAGCCTTTCTGGTCATTGATATCTTTGATTCTATAAGCGCACCTGTCGTGGTTTTCCTATCGGACGGAGAAGGTCGCTTAGACGAAGACATTATGAGGGGACTATGCAATCGCGCTGTCGCTTTAGGGTAAGCCCCTGCCCGTCGAACGACCGTGAATCGAGACTGTTGTCTGATATTGCGACCTTCTTTAGCTCTCCACTCTCATTCTGGTCTATTTCGTTCGGACCATACTCCCGTGTCCTGCGCAAGATGGCCAATATTGCCAAAGACGTGGCAAGCCGAGCCCCTCGAGGATCCAACACAGTAGCCGTTCCTTCCGCTTTTTGTACCGCGATCAGTACCGTGAGTGGTTGGCGGCGATTTATGCAGGGGCACGGTTCTGATACCCATCTAGGTCCAGCTTGCCAAGACCTTTTCCAACATTGCGACATCTTTGAGAAAGGCTCGTGCATCGTTGATCAATCCGACAGTTCCTGCTCCTGGTCTCTCTGTGGCGCCCGGGGATATGCTTCTCATATAAAGACCGGTGTATAATTCTTGCCTCCGTATCATTTCAATCCATTGTCGTGTTAGTGCAGAACCGGCTGTTGCGCGAGCTGACGGACCGGAAAGGAGGAATTTGCTAGTGAATTAGTAACCCACACAGAAACGGCTGAGACCTCGGCTCCGGAACTTGTAAACTCAAGCATTCGCGGTCGAATGACCGGATCGCAATGTCTGTGTGAATAGCAGAGATCCGTCACCGCGAGGAAACCTACATTGGGATTGGAGGCTCATCTCCCTCTTTCCTGGTGATACGGCATTCGTCTTCGTCTTAAACAAAGTAGCCCTTTTCAGTTCGGCGTCTTTTGATTGGAGATGGGGTTCAATATACCACGCGCTCAAGCCAAGTCGGAAGGAGTCAACAAACTTCAAGTCGCCTTCCGTAAGTTGCTAAGTGTGCAAGTTTTTCCTTGTCCTCGATTTTCTCTCTCAGCGCCTGGATAACCATGGAATGATTGGCCACAGGCTCTGAGGCAGACTGGGTGCGGTCAATTGCACATTTAGGAGGTCTTTGATATGCCAATCATGGACAACTCGAGGGAGATCGGAGCCGCGATTACAGGCCACGAAGCCCTCCGTTATCCATTCCAGAACTATGGGCAACATGATTGGTCGTTCACTAGACTGCATGCCCTCCGATTTGGAACTCCGCTTCGAAGATGGGGTTCACCCGAGCCTGGGCGTGAACTTCATTCGACTTCAATTGTTTCGCTGTCTCTGAGATACATTCAATGGATCACGACCTCTTGCCTCGCATTTCCCGGGCTTTTTCGGTTTCTGTATCCCTTCTCGGAAGCCGCCTTGTCGACTAACCAGTCCCCTGAAACAAATGCTAACAGATTGATATTATGCGTGTTGTGTTCTATTAATATTCTCGTTATATTCTTCGAGTTCTCGAGGAATCTTTTTCAATCGTATTCTGTTATCCTGTTTTCTGCCTCCCGTGAATGAATGTATTTGTCCCTTTGTAAGACGATTTCAGACTCTGTCGAACTCGGAGGAAATCCACACCACTTAAAGACGAGAAACGTTGCACCTTCCTGTGGTGATCCACAAAGCCTCGGCACGAAGCGTAGCACCCTTCGGAGGGCCGTGATAAGCCGATCAGAGAATCTTATCACCGATTATGGCGAGGTTCGAAGTGGCACTGTGGTCGATACCCCATCATCTGATCCTCGAAGTTAGCGCGTACAGCCACTCTGCAACCTTGTACGTAGTGCAAACAATATTGCCTCAAAGCCTTATGCATTGCTGGAACAATCATGAAACCAATACCAGCACTACAATATTCCAACCTGTAGTTATTCCACGGCCGGGTGGACGGCTGAGTCGGCCGATCGACTCTGACCCCCCAAAGGCGGGGGATAACCCCCATGTCCTTGATCGAAGCACGCTCACGTATTGCTTGGAAAATTTATCACCTATCGATAACCGCAAATATCACTAAATGCTTCTTCTGGCACTCTATCTCGACTGCCGAGGCCCGCTTCCATCCTGCTGCACCCTTCTTGCATAGCCTTTGCCAGCGGGACTTATAATTATATAATTAGGTTTATCCCTAACGGTGGCGACCGTATTCCTATCTTGGAACACTGCACCTTAGCTGACAATCACCTGCATGATCCCTTATCTCCCACCGTTTCTTCGAATCGTAAACGTGAGTCTTCCATATATCTATGGTAGATGTCAAATAAGGACCAGCCGCGACTCCTCTATCCCCATCTCGAGCTGCCCTCTTACTAGAAAAGACAGGATTCCCCTCCATTCATCGATACTCCAGCCTTCAGCGAAAGGAAAAAAAAAAACTCCAATCTCTTCGTTCGGACTTTGCGATGGGGAACGGTAACCCTCCGGTGGTCACTGACCAGTCGGAATCCTATTCGAGAAAATCAAATAGCAGCGCTGAGGAACATGACGGTCAACAGGAGATACTAAATGATTATAGTAGCTCTATGCAACCGTCTGAGGACAGGAAACCGGCGTCTGTTTCAAGTACCGAGAATCAGTCCGTTCGAGGGGAGCATGAAGGTTCGCGTTCTTGGATCTGTTTCCCGAATATGAGCACTCTGTAACGATGAACAGGCGCAATTGATCAAGCTGGGGACGCCAAAGAAGATAATTCCCAAATATCATTGCCCCAAGTGCCCCAGCTTCCTAACGATACGAGCGGTAAGCCGAGGCCTTCAGCCTGTCACCCTTTATGAGTTAGACGTTCCGTTGACCGTCCTGTGGGCGAACTTTCGCCTCATACAGCTCCAGCTTCGAACGAGACATCAAGCACTAAAGAGCGTATCCCTTCTGAAAATTTCCCTATCGGCTTTTCGACGGCGCCAGCCATCGTTCAGCCTAAGGGCGCAGTCACCACGAACGTATCCCAAGTTAACGCTTTTTTCTCGACTCAATACAAACCACCAACAGCCCCATCCGAGCCCAACAACAGCGATCTCGACCTACTGTCTCGAATCCCAGGCTTGTTTCGACTACTTGACCTCTACAGTGAAATGGGAAGTAACGGTGCCGGTACGTCTGTGAGTAAAAATGAGTCGTCGTAACTAATCAATGGCCTTCCCAGTCGACAAGATTATTATTGACCAGGAATCCATGGGCCGCGCCATGAATGCGATACGAAAGGGTACGTATAAAAGCATCAGCAGGATCGATTTCCCGGCTTTAGATGCCGTCTCGGTTCGACCAATCGGCATATATGGTAGCAAATCTGCTATTGTCGACTTCCTCGTAAATCTTCAAGTGGTCGATCATGCGCTGTCAGTGATCCATGTCGCCCAAACCCCTCATGCTGACGCCTCGTTTGCTTTGTCAAGGGCCAAACGTTTGAAGACGCCGGTTGACAGATACGGACAGCTTTCCCCTTACCTCCGATCCGGAATCTACCTTTTAACTGCCCCGGAACCCTCGATCAGCCAAGTACCCTCCAGCCCGATTATATATGTCATTTATTGGCCTGAAGATGAAACCTGGGACGACAACGCCAGAAGCAGCGTTCAGAAAAACCGAGTTACCTTTATGCGGTTTTTGACCAAACTCGCGCCTGACATCCGTCCGCTGATCTCAGAGGAACATTCATCCGCTTTAGTGTGGAAGTATGATGTCGGCGGAGCGGATCAAGAAACCCGTGAAGAGTCTAGCTCCGACGAGGACTCCGACGAAGACGACCGAATCGTGGCATTTGAGGTCACTAAAAGAAGCAATGAAGAGGAAGGTGTTCAGCTGTACCCGGGATTCAAAGTGAGCCATCAGCAACGTACTCGTGCATCGTCTCCGTACAATTCCTTACCGTTAATCACTCAGCTTCGTCATCCAACTCTTGATACAAGCCAGGATACGCAAGTATATCTTGCTCCAGGAGAGACCAGTCAAGCGTTCATCGCTATTAACACGCGGGAGGTTGGGCTCAAGACACAGATTATCAAAAAAACTTTGAACAGAAGTTGCTTGCTCTTTGAGCTGTACGACACAGCTTCGTGTCTACTATCCTATTACTGACGTTTTGCATTTAGAGAGAGAAACAAGACAATTTTACTTGGTGCAGATTTTGATGAAGCTGGTGTTCGAATTCTCTTCGAGATTGATGCACTCCCAACAGAGGCATGGAGGCTGTGCAACCAATACAATTACCGGAATATGAAGGAGGAGTCAGGATTCTTGGACCTACGAGAGAAAGCCATGTCTCTTTTGCAGTCTAAGTTATCGGAACTGAAGAAACAAGTCGGATTCATGGTTCGTGGGCGCTTTGTCGAGGGCTATGGGTGGGTAATTTCGCAATCATGGCAAGGTACCGAAGTCGAACCACTATTCCATAGCGGGATGGTTGCCGACGGAGAATCAACGGACCCAGACTCCAAATGGACCCCAGGTGTGTGCCTAACGTGCCCTAGTCGGCGGCCATTAGCTGATTGTCCACCGCAAGACGACCTGGTTTCCTTTCTTTCGGCGGCCCCTGCAGCTCTCAAAGAGTATAACAACTACACCGTGGAGCGTATTCCCGTGAAAATTGATTCTACGGAGTACAAGTCTCTGAAAAAGCATTTCCAAGTTGTTCAACAAACCATCCGTGATTCGACCGCAATGACACCCGAAGATAAGCGGAATCTCTTGGCAGGTATCGTAAAGGAGCATACAGAACATGGGCCTACTCCCACTCCTGAGAAGAGCCGCTGGATAAAGAAGGTAGCCGAATCGGTATGGTCCAAAGCCGAAACGAAATTGTCAAATTTTCGGAGAGGTTTCCGGTTTTCCCCCGATCGTGATGATCTCGACCTCTGGGAAGAGATGGAGAGACATAGCAACGATACCGACTACCACCCTGTCATCCAAGCTATCAAGGAATCCCTCGCAACATGGATTGAAACTCAGATAGAACAGGCGTCCGATGTTTTATCGCAATCGATAACTCGACAAATCCGGAGAGCTACGGAGGAGAGAATATTCCAGGACTATTCCGCAGAACAATTCGCCCTTTTTATGGCAACACTTCGCGAATGTCTTGCACCAGATCCAGCAGAGTACGAAGCTTTCGGAAGGTGTGAGATCCGAAATCTAATTCCATTTTCTTCTCAGCCATTCTAAGACCATCCTCTGGAGCCTCGAGAGAGGTAGGTACATACACATGGAGTCGTTTGACCACCTCATTAACATAAGCTAAACTACACGTGTAGCTTCACCACTCTATGATGAAGCCAGGTTTTCCCTTCATGCTACCGTCTCTTTGCCTACCCCACCATCCCAAGTATATACGATGACCCAAATTGAGATGAAGGCCGATGATCTGCAGCGACTAGACGAGAATCCTAATTACGCACCGACACTATCCATCTCCCCTTTCCCTGTAGTCCGCACCACTCCTGCCACGACCTCCATACTGTGAGTTCTTCTGCCAATCCTAAAGACTAAGCTACAACGGTACCCGTTTTAGGTATATGCAGCTTCTCAACCACGGGCGAAGAGCTTTTTATGCCCTCCAATCGCCGAGCGGAATCGATATCCATCTAATCAATACTCGCGATATCTCATTCCACAATCTCCAAAAGCACATCGCTGCCAGGGAAAGTCGCAAGTTATTTTTCGCCGTTGATGAACAAACTCGGCTCGTCGCGTGTGCGTACACCGATGAGGTAAATATTCCCCTGTTCAGACTCCTGAACCATCTCCCTGACGCTTTTCTTTCGTCTTAACAGGGCCGTTCTTTCATCCAAGTGTACACTATGGACAGGGATTTTACCACATTACAACAGCGCGGTCCACCTGATGAGCTTACGAAGTGGTATCAAGACGGACCTCTGAGAATATCGCGGGTCTGTTTCTTCTCCGGAAGCGAGGAGGTTTGTCTTCTAGAGTCCTCAGGAAGAATTCGCGTCTATTCGCTGCAAAGTCGAGCGTTTTGGTAAGCCGGGGATCAGAAATACTCACGGAGCCTCGCTCAATATATTCTAGGCCTGTTTCAATCTTCCTTGAGTCTGTACCCGTGGTGATGCAGTCTTCTCCGGATGGGTCTGCTCTCCTTGTGATTGAGCGCTCACGCGAGGGACGCAGACTGAAGCTGAAGGTCTTCCACCACGCTAGCTTTGGGAAGAACCTGAGCGGAATCGCTTTATCTCTTCCCGAAGAGTTCGATGAAGCCACCCAGCTCACCATTTCCTCTCTCGGAAGGAGAAAATACGTCTACCTCATCGCCCACATCCCTTCCTCGGCGAGCCTACAGTCCATATCACTGCGAATCAGCAGGACCGAGGTTGAATATCTTTTCCGCCAGAAGGAAGCTCGCACAGCTCTGCCCAAAGCAATACAGACAAAATACAACTCTCTTATCGACTGCTTCGTAGATGTGTGGGAACGCTTCCCGATCATTCCTGCGATAGCTCGGTCGGTTTGTTTCTTTCGGTTAAGGCCACGCTTTACTTATGCATCCCCTCCGATACAGGGAGTTTACCATCGCTCGATCTTCCACATTTATCACCTTCGTGTGTTATGGTCAACTTAACGGGCTCCCCCCGATTCCTCGATATTTCAAAGCGATGATTCGAGACTTCAAGCGCCGATTCCAGAAGCCAACTGGTGATAGACTGGATGAGATAGAGATTCAAGTTCGACCTGCGACGGATCCTCAGTGGTCTCTCCCAGCTGCAGTACCATGCCGAGCAGGAGAGTGGTTCGTGGAACTGATCTGCTTAATTCCCATTCATATTGCAGTTGCTCGAGACAATCGCTTTCTTCCGCTCCAAGACGGTGTCTTGAGCGACGATCTCACTCTTAAACTGCTCGGATCGGAGGTTGAAGAAATAATCGATGCTATTACCATGGGCCCATACGAAGCTATTCTTGGTTCTTACATGTCAACGAAGCCCGTCAAGGTCGTATCATCGATGGGTGAGTTTCCAAAGCCTTTTGAGGAACAAGCTTCTCTGGCTTATTGTACACTCAACATCGCAATACAAATCCTTCAGGAGAGCAAAGCGTCGGTGTGTCTTAACTTGAAATAAAGCTCTCCAATTTTTCTCAACGTATTTTAGGCAAGTCATTCAGCCTCAACCACTTAGTCGATACATCTTTTGCTGGGTCGGCAATGCGAACAACCGAGGTAAGCAGGGATCACCATAGTGACTGCTTCTCAAAGTCTCAATCAATGCTGATAATCCACTAAATTCAGGGTGTCTGGTTATCTCTCTGCCCTGCGGAAGGTCAAATCGTGGTGGCCCTTGACTTTGAAGGTTAATTCCGTCTCTATTATTTGCGCCTCTTTCTACGCTTGGCCGCTAACACGCTTCCAGGAGTTCATTCTCTGGAACGCACGGCTCAAGAGGACATGCTTTTAGTATTGTTCAACGCCGCGATATCCAATCTTGTGATGTTTCGCAACAACTTTGCCATCAGCCGTAACATTGCGAATATGTTCAGCGTGCGTCGAGGCTTCGTGCCCCCTCCCTAGGGAAGCTTTCTGACACTATCCTCAGAGCTTTCAGGCGGGTACCCGTTTGTTTGACCATGCTCAGAATCCAGCTCTTTTTAAGGGGCTTTTGGCTATCATCATTAAGGTGAGGAATCCAACTCTCTAAACACGAATAATCTTACATTTATTTTGGCCAGGACGTTGTTAATGCGGACAAACAAGAGATCGTGAAGGAGTATGTCTTCCGCTGTAATTGACCACACATTTGTTCACGTGCCACCCGTTCAGGTTCGGTTCAAAGTTCAACGAAATTGTTCAAAGGGAACAAGGCGACAATTTCATAACCGTACTTCACAACAATCAAATATCTGTAATGCCTTGGGAC
This sequence comes from Tulasnella sp. 408, assembly GCA_019633405.1. Taxonomy (NCBI): domain Eukaryota; kingdom Fungi; phylum Basidiomycota; class Agaricomycetes; order Cantharellales; family Tulasnellaceae; genus Tulasnella; species Tulasnella sp. 408. The sequence goes on along the minus strand of WSTX01005320.1, from coordinate 16,239 downwards.
GTCATCGAGTCCAAAGCGTTTTATACCCGCTTCGCAAAACTAGGCAAACTGCTCTTCAAGCAGCACCCAACCCATGCAAATGCCGGACAATTTCTATTCACTTTGAAAACGTTGATGGCCAAGCTAACTGTTTGTTCTCCGTTGTATCATAAAGTACAAGGCTAATGATTTTATTCAGGCCCAGGACTGGGGTTCAATCGATCGTACGTGATCAGACTGTCCGTGGGGTTCCCGGAACAACTTTGTATGACAACCGAAACCCACAGGTACCATAATAAAACACAGAACATCGGCACTTTTGGGGCGTCTATCAAAAGCCTTGATATCGGGGGAAGGCGAGCCCGGCCCAGACGGTGAAAGGGAGGAGTTGAAGGTTTGTGCTCCTTGCATGTTTGTGGCCAAACTCCAAGCTAATTGGACGCTCATTAATAGAGCTACGATACTCAAGAAACAATTGATAGTGAAGATACCAGGGCGATATTCTATTTGGAGGATGCTGAAGACAAACGTGAAGAGCAGCTTGCTGTTCATCTGACACACTTCGGGACCGAGCCTGGTCGGGAAAGCATAGACGATGTCAGAGACTACCTCCGAAGAGTCGCAAATATGCGCATCGCTCACGTCCGCAAATGGATCGATTCGAACCTGGCCCGATTCCTACCGAATGATCATGCCGATATCACAGGACTCTTCCGGGATTTCGAACGACTCTCAACAGCCCTTATCGCCAACCTCCAGCTCTGCTTAAACGAATGCAACACTTGTCAGCTCCGCTGTTTACGACCCAGGGCGCATTCCGCAGGACCGCACGATTGCAGCACTTCGCATTTGTGCATCAATCCGTGTGACTTCTGTCAACCGCCCCTACAAAGTGTGGTTATTGATGATGGCCAGAAAACAATGTGTGGACTATGGTAGGTCGCACGTCTTGAAATTTTGTTCGATATTTGTTCTGACTTGCATCTCGTACCTTCTCAGTGCTGGGCACGATGGAAATCATATGTAGGATATAAGCCTTGGTAGTCATGCATCGCCACTAACTGTTACTTTAGCTGCGGACCGACCGCCCATCTTTGTGGTGATCCTTGTCATCTTAGTGATAAGCGAGGCTGCCAGGAGACTTGCTCTAAACCAATTGGTCACAAGGATGATGATCACGTCTGTGCCGCTGCTCGGCACCAGTGCGGACAGGTATTATTTCTTATGAGTGTAAGCGATGTTGCGGGCTAACATTTGAATACAGGCATGTGACCTTCAGGATATCATCTTAGTTAACGGGCGGATATTTTCTTGCCAAAGTCTCTGCATCTTACCTTTGTAAGTGCTTCATGCTTGAGGTGGTATGGATAGCCTTCTGAGCGTATCCCGTGTAGTAATGAGCCTCACGACCGTCACAGCTGTGGAGATGACCGTTCTTGCCCCGTCAGATGCGAGCTATGTCCCAGATATTGCACAACGGGAAATCACTTCCATGGCCTCCAGGCGGAAGCAATGCATCTTTGTGGGTGAGCCTTCCGAGTTGGACTTGTTGTACGCAGCGACCGTACTACCTACCATATAGACAGGATCACCCTTGCAAGGAGGATTGTGAGTCCCTCGGGACATGCGAGATTGTGCAAAAACCAGAGTCTGTAGAAATGGTCTATCGAGGTATTCATGATACCTTCAGCTACACAAGAGTGAGAGGAGATGGTCAGGAGATGAACTTAGCTCACTAACACCTGGCTCATAGTATACACAGATATCGAGAAGGCTACGATGTGGTATTCCCATTCAGCCAGGGCAAAGAACTCATCCTGGGCGACACATCCACTCGACGGATGAAAAGACAATCCATCATTGCACAGTGCACTGTTCCCAGTGCGGCTACATCTGCCACCTGCCTTATGGTAAGTCGACTATGTAGTGCGTTGGTTGTAAAATGAAACTTCACAAAATTCTAGGTCATCCTCAAAGGGAGCATGAAACGGCTCACGGGTCCATGCAACATACTGTCTGGGCTCTTGAGAACTCCGATCTATCCAGCATCGAAGTCGATGGCCATCGTTTCGGAGCGCTGGATGGCGGAGCTCCTCAGCTTTGCTCCATGTATTGCTCGCATAGGGGCCGCCACGTTCACCTTGATTACTGCCGCAATTGGCCAGAGCAATGTCGTGAGGCGGAATCTGAACATATTGATGAACGGATTGTACCCGAACCAGACCAGCCCAAGGACTGGATCTCACATCGTTTGTTTTGGGCCAGGACTGGTATGTTTTTACGTAACGTGAAAAGCTGAATTAATTGCATTTACTGCGATCCTCGTATCCTATGATAATTGCAGGGTTCAAAGGTGAGTAGCTTTCACTAGACCAGCTCATGGATACTCACCCTTGGTAAAAGATCCCTATTCGAAAGAAGATCAAGAGCAATTTTCCTTATGTGACTTCAGTTGCCCTGGTGTGTACTGGCTAGAGACGAGGCATGCCGTGAGAATGACCCCGTTGGCCAATAACCTAGGTCCCGAGCACCGAGCACAGGGAAACAATCCAGCGAACCCCAGCTTCTGTACACTCCCAATCTTACATCCTCGTCAGAATGTATGGAAAGAAATCGATCCCTCAATGCACGTTTCCAACGATGGGCATCTTTATCACTGCGCCGATCCAACTAATGCCTATCCCGTCTTCCATGTGATATTTGTCCTTGACTGGTACTTTTCTGCCTAGTGTCCACACATTATTGACCATTGACGATGATTTGCGCTCTCTCTAAGCTCCATCTCTATGACAGGAATTGATCGCAAACCGCTTCCCAATCAGCCGATCACACCCAGCCTTGTCGATCGGCACAATAATCGGTTCGGGGCAGTTCTTTCGGCACTCTTCCAATTCCTCTATGAACGTAGCGCAATTTTCATGAATCGCACAAGGAGGGACTCGTATTCAGTTGTTGTCTTTAATCACGGAGCAGAGGCGAGTGCTCCTCCCAACGGGGAAAGTTCATACGTACGCTCGCAAAATCATTGACAGGCTACCTGCAGATCAAACTATTGAACAATATGACAAGTTCTGTCGCCGAGATAATGAATATTGCTCTTGAAGTTTTAGCAGATGGAGGGACCGACTTCCCCCTGGCTTTGCGGGCCGTGCAGCAGGTGATGGAACATTCATGGTCGGCGGAACGGTTAGTGATCAGATGATTGAGGGTGCAGATAGTTAACGTCAGGTTTGTTGCAGAGCACCGGTGGTAATCTTTTTATCCGACGGAGAGGGTCGATTAGACAACGAAGTTATGAGGAGTTTGTGCGAACGTGCGGTGGCTCTTGGGTAAGAGCTTGTTACTTGAGAGTCAGTTATGCGTTTTTTTTTCTAATCTCGAAGCTCTCCTCTGCAGAAATCCGCTGTCATTCTGGTCCATATCTTTCGGACCTTACTCTCAAGTCCTTCGTGCTATGGCCGACATCGCTAAAGACATTGCGAGTCGAGCTTCTAGGGAGACGGGCGGCGTCCCGGTACCGTCGGATTTCCTGACCGCAATCGATACCGTGAGTTGGTGGCCGCGAATGCGTTGTTTGCGTATCCTGAATATAAGGCAAATTCAGATACAACTGGCCCAGAGATTCTCCAATATCGCAACGTCTTTGCGAAAGATTCGGGCCTCATTGATCAACCCGGCGACCCGCTCTCACAGGCGTTCCCGCCTGTCAACTGATATGCATCTCACGTAAAGTACCCTCATCCGCTGATGCGATGTACAATCATTCTTGTTTGTGGTGTGTACTACTGAAAATAGTATTGTCTTCCAACGATCGAACGCAATGTCCGTTTAGTGAGCGACGAGAGAATGCGCCAAGGTCAATCAATAGCATTCGGTTTTAGCGACCCACATTAGGCGCGGTGGAGCGGAAAAGGTGGAATGTCTGATCGAGCGATGCGAGATCGGTTTACAAGGTCATGGCAGCGCTTCCCGCCCACCTCTTCCGATAAAATAGATAGCCTCATTCTGGCCGAAATCTTGCGGCATGTTATGGGGGTTTCGATAGATATGGAGCTTAAGCCACTTTCAGAAAACTCACTCGGCCAGTATCCTGGTGACGACGAACTGCAAGTTTCCGCCGGCTACCGAGTGTCTGAGTCTTGCCGAGTCTTTAGCCTTTTGTCAAGCGCTTCAGAGTTTGCTCCTATCTTTGTGTAATGATTGACCAGGATGTCTCGGGCAGACTCTGGAGCCGGTGGTAACTGGTCTCTCCTTTTATGAGGGTGTCCCGACTCCCTGGCACCGCCGGTAGCGTGGCGGAAAGCTTGTCCGATGAGATGTTCGGTTCTCCTGCTACCAAAATTAGGAACTTACACCTTGGGATTCTACCATTTCTAGCACCATTGGGCTCTCTTGGACTGGTGTACGAAACATTGATGTGGCGCTAGGACTTTTAGGAGCATCGTCGCCTGCTCCTTTGTCAGAAGGTTTCCTTTGCCATTGGCGCCTGACAAGGTGTGACCGCTTTCAGTAATACGCTTGTGGGGGCCGCCTTCATTTTGACCTTCCCCGGGACGGTTGTGCCTGTCAGGCATGGTGCAAAGGTATACCCGGTGGCGTTGGAATATGTTTACCATGTTTTGCTCTGTTGTTTGTTCCCCCACAGTTCAAGTGTGGACCGTTCTCGAATGATGCAACGTCTATATCTCACTCCAGCGACCAGGGGCAATTCTGGCTAGTCCCTAACGTCGGATATCAATAGCGCTATTATTAGCGTTTGACTAGATCTTGACGGTGGTCCCAGCTCGGTCCCAATCCCGGGGCAGCTCCTCAAGTTCGTCAAGTCCTTCGAAATGGTCAAACGTAAACTACATTGCGGATTTGGATGCGTAGCTCTCAGAAGCAGACTAGCTCACATTCGCTCAAGCCCAGAAGACATACGACTTTACCTTGCAAGGGTGTATCGCGACATCATGAGTGTTGGACCGAAATAGGAAGTAGCTGGTTTAGGCCAATCCCCTGTCCTGCCTCCGTAGTGATCCTGCAGTAAAGCAATTCCCTCTGCGAGAAGCCAATATTGAAATGGCTAACAAGGAACTGCTGGTCCATGTCGCGTACGTGGGGTACAGGTTCCAGCGCAAGCAGTGAGCTAACTTTTTACCGCGTTTGGTTAATTTCACAGCTCCTCCAAACGACCTTCAAGGAACGAGGCCCAACATCGCGCGTGAACCATCTTGCTATACCGTCATTCTGATCTCCGACCAGTCAATTGCGTAAACCAGACTCCAGGACATGCCGAGGTTTGTCCATGGCTATCCAACCATCAGGCCGCCGCCATCAAGGTCACGGCGGTCAACGAATTCAGCCCAACTGGCCGTAAGTGGAGCGGGTTCACTACTTTGGACAATATATGTCGATCCTAACCCTTAGCACTGTGTATGAAGAAGGGCGGTTAACGAAGAACAGTGGCTCAAGCGTATGTTTGGTGACCCCAGCCGGAGGGCCAGTGATGGATGAGGCCCCACCCTTCTAGCCGTTCCCGTGCAACGTTGAGAGCCGAGGAGGTGGGAGGTGAATACACCGAGTGTGTCGAGTGGGATTGATAATGTGCGTTCTTCACTGGGCAATGTTGGGCGGCTGTTTGACCTGTACAATATCAAGTTTCTATTCGGATTCTTTATTTTTGTCTTATCGGGGCCCTCAAACATTCCTATCCATATTTGGCTTCAACTCTGCACGGGCTTCTCGTATGCATTAACGACTGTGCAAAGCAGGCGCCTTTTCAGAGACGATCATGAGACTTCATGGCCGATCACCAGCGTAAGCAACAGGTGTACACATGCATCTAGTGAAGTCCCTTATCTTCTGAACTCTAAATCTCGAAGAGTCACCCGCACACTAAGCGCTACAGCAAGCCACGGTGTAGTCAATTGCACATTTCGGGGGTCTTTGATATGCCAATCAAGGAAAATTCGAGGCAGATCGCAGCCGCGATTACCGGCAGCCAAGCTTTCCATTATCCTTTTCGATACCTGTGGTCGACACGATTGGTTAATCACTACACTGGACAAAGGAGCATCCAATCTAATACCTCTCTGGGGCATTAGAGGCCCGCCAAGTTGAAACTCCGCTTCAAACCTGGGGTACATCAAAGCTCTTTCACAGTTTGTGTCCCCGTCAACCACTCAACGGAAACGCACTCTACTCCATCAATCAACGACCAGAAAGCATATTCGTTCTTGAACCGAGAATTCGTGTATTCCTATGACGGACACCGCCCCTCAAAGCAACGAGCCGGTGGCCAACACTGTAGTGCCACATGCAGCCGACGCCCACAAAGGGCCCGAAAATGCTCAATCAGCAACACACGACACAAGCACTAAAGCTCTACCGTTAACCGATGCAGACAACCCTCCCAAAACGACAAATGGTAAGAATACCAGGCCCGTTTCAGACTTCGCTTCCTCAACCTTTGGTCCGATTCCGCAGATGTCGAGACCACTCCAAGCACATCTAGCAAACCCGCCCCTGAAGGAAAACCTCAGCATTCCAGTATTTATAACGTTCCTTCGGGTAAGCTAAGCTCGTACAGCTCTTCACTTTAGCTAAATTCTCAATCGTAGATTCGGCGACCCCTCTCGGGGAGAATCCACCTAGCGAGTCTAATCCGGGAGAGACGTCTTGCCCCTCTTCAAATACCGTATCTGACGGCGAGAAACCTGGTCAGGGTGATAACGCGCTCGCCGAACAGCCTGGCATGGAAGTGGATACTCCAACCCCTCCGAATAAACCTTTGACCGACGGAGCCGGCAACGGTGATCATCAAATTCATCCGCCTTCCATTCCTCTCAGTCTCTCAGAGACACGAGAAATCAATCTCGACCTTTTGCCTCGCATTCCCCGGCTTTTTAGACTTCTGGATCTCGTGTCGGATAAACATAGTACGTGAGCCGTATAGCAATCTTCCTTCTGGAACCTGAGATTGATATTTTGTAGTCGAGAAAATAATTATTGACCATGATTCCATGGGCGCTGCCATGAACACGCTTAGGGACGGGGCCTACAAAACCATCAGCAAAATTAACTTCGCAGCTTTGGACGGTGCATCCATCAATCCGGTGGGACTGTATGGAAGTAAATCCGCCCTAACTCAGACCTTGATGACTCTCGATGTAGTCGACGAGTCTCTGTGAGTCAGTCTTGATTATTCTAGTTATTCATAGCTGACGGTTTACGGCCTGATGGACAGCGGTGAACAACTTCGACAACCCATTAATCGAAGCGGCCAGCTTTCTCCATACTTGCGATCCGGCATCTATCTCTTTCTTCCTCCTATTTCCGCTTCTGATGTTCAAGCCTCATCCTCAGCAGTCATTTATGTCATCTATTGGCCAGAGGATGAGACGTGGAATGACGATGCTCCTCCGAATGTCCAGAAGAATCGCGTCACTTTCATGCGTTATCTTACGAAGTTAGCCCAGGATATTAGGCCCTTGGTATCCGAAGAACACGCTGCGGCGTTCGTATGGAAGTACGATGACGACAAGGCCCGAGGTGCCGCCACCAGCGACTCAAGTACAGACGACGAGTCGGACGACGACGACCGTTTCGTCAAGTTCGAAGTCAAAGAGAGTGGCCAACAAGACGAAGGAGTCCAGCAGTACCCCGGGTTTACAGTAAGTTCGATGGTTGTTCTGAGCATCCGCGGAGCGCCCATCTCATCAAACTGTTTTCCTCAATCACCCTAGTTTGTCCACCCATTCCTCGGTTACTACGACCCACAGAGCGCCATAGCGTTACCTATCCTCGGCGAAACTAGTCAGGCTTTTATGTTATCCCACACACACAAAGAAGGGACGCAGGAGAAGAAGTTCAATGGATCAACTAATGGAACATGGTTGCGAACCGAGATGTTAGTCCCACCGTTTCCTATCCGGCCCTATAATTGACCCTACTGCCTGAGCAGGACAAAGGATCATAACGTGTATCTCGGGGAGGGTATCAACGAAGAGGTCATCAAGACTCTCTTTGACCTCGGCGCGATGAGGTCCGGGGCTAGCCATATTTATCTCTCTTACAAGAATCGCAAGAAGGAACTCGAGCCCAAATTTCTGGATAAGAAAGATGCGGCTCTTTCCCAGCTTAAATCAGAGTGGCCTCAGCTCCAAAAGCATGCCGAGTCGCTCGTCCGCCGTCGATTTTCTGAAGTCTACAGGTGAGCCCTCAGCTGCCCAACGAAGGGGTCTCGGTTCCTGACACCCTTTCCAGTACGCTTCACATTCTAGATACCCATCAGACAAGCGAAAGCAAAGATTCTCTGGGTTAGTGTTGAGAGTGACTTCAGGGACTTCGCTGATGCTTAAATACCAGAGTATCTGACCCGACTATCCACCGGAGTCCCGAAGGCCCGTACTGCCCTTGACAACTACCGCGAGCAAGAGGTTCCTGCTATAATCGATTCTCAAGAGTACAAGAACCTCAAGAAGAAATTCATTGATGTTGCAGAAACTCTGTACAATTCGGTTTCGATCACGGAGGAGGAAGCTCAAACGCATATTGACTCCATCGCTTCTTCTCGTGCCCGTTCACGTCGCACCAACTCGGAAGGGTCCGGATATTTTGCGAAGGCTGTAACGGCTATGACATCGGCGGCGTCGGTAGCGACATCATCAGTGACGTCGATGTTCGGCTCCAGTCGTCCAGGCCCAGAGAGACCGAAATTCTCTCGTTCTTCATTTGGACGCGACGATGTTGGATTTTTGCGTGCCCTGGAACAATACAATTCTCAAGATAGGTATAAGGACGCTGTCCAGGTGATCAAGAATGCAGCCACCCACTGGATCGAAACTCGCGTTTGGGAGACTGCGGAGGATTTTGCAAGGACTATACAACTTGCCCTGGAATCCTCTGCCACTGAAGAAGCGTTCAAATGCTACTGCGAAGAGGAATTCTCTATCCTAATGGGAGATCTTCGTCAAGCTCTCATTCCTCATCCCGCGAAGTAAGTTCAGGGTTAAGCTGCCACATGGCAAGGGTGCAACTGGATGCTTCAGACTCTAACTAGAGTCAAAATTCCTAGGCCATTTGGAATCAAACTTGAGTTCCTACAACCTGTCGGTAAGCCCTACGGAAGACCTCCTCATTTCCAGCGCTGATTGGTTCTACCGTCTTGAAAAGGTTCGTCATCGCATAATCCGAAATTCGTCGCAAAGGGCTCTACTTTCACGTTTTCCCCACCCTTTGTGGAGCATTCCATGACCCAGCTACAAGCCAGACGAGAAGAAACCGATCTATTGGAACATGAACCATCTCGAATACCTTCGCTCTCTCCACATCGCTCCGCGGTCACCCGCTCCACCCCTCTGGGTTGGCGAGTTTTGTATGTGTGCCGTTACGTATGCTCACCGAGGCGCGTGCTGACGTTCGTTCAGACATGTCCAATTGATAGATCAAGGTCGCAGAATCCTTCATATAATCGAATCATCAATCGGGGTCGATATATTCTTGAGCGATGCTCGTGATACGGAATTCCGAAAGAGTCGGAAGCATTTCCCTTCCCGAGAAGGCCGGTCGTTGTTCTTTGCAGCAGACGAACAAACTTGTCAGCTCGTCGTAGTGTATCTTGACCAGGTACAGGCTCCCGTGGGCTGATTTGTCTGTGTACTGATACTTACTTCTTCTCTAAATTCCTAGCAACGATCCTTCCTTCAAGCCTTTTCTATGGAAGAGCATTTTGAAGCCCTTCAACCCCGAGGCCCACGATATGAGCTGACGCATCTTTACGACGAGGGACCGCCGGACATCCAAGATATCTGCTTTTTCTCCGGAAGTGATGGCATATGTTTGCTGGAAAAATTACCGAAGAAACCTGGCAATAAAGCTGGGAAGATTCGCGTGTTTTCCTCCCAAACTCAGGCGTTCTGGTTCGTCGTATCTTGGTTGATGATTCCTGGAATGCCTCTAACGGACTTTCAGGCCAGGGTCTATTGAGCTTTCGTCACTTCCTGTCATGATGAGGGCAGCCCCAGATGGTTCGGCGCTCCTGTTGGTGGAACGTATCCAGGATGAGACTGGATGGCAACTCCGCTTGTATCATCAAGCTACCTTCGGCGAAAACCAGGACGGCAAAACTCTACTCCTGCCCCCCGAATTCAATGATGCTATCGACCAAAGCTTCACCGTTTCATCTCTTGGACAGAGAAAGCACATATATCTTCTCGCTCACACTCCATCCAAGTCCCGCATCATCTCTATAGCCCTTCGAATTAGCCGCAGCGAGTCACACTGGTCTTTTCGACGGAAGCAACTGCGGTCTTTGGAGGCTCAAGGCGTAACTACAAAACACAACTCAGTAGTCGACTGCTTTGCCGCGGTGTGGGAACGCTTTCCCGTAGTTCCCGCTATTTCACGGTATGTTTGAACTCGAAAAATCCAGGAGACTTCGTGATCTGATGCATCCGACCATTTGAAGAGACTTCACGGCATCACGACCTCCGTTAAGCCTCACTTTCGTCACATATTCCGAACGCAATGATCTTGGTCGTATTCCTCATTACTTCGCCGCCATGGCTCAAGATTTCACCCGACAGTCCCACAAGCCAACTGGGAGGCATCTAAGCGATATAAACGTTCGGATGCTATCTAGTAGGAATGTCCCGTGGCACCACTCAGACCTGCAGCCGTGTAAAGCTGGGGAATGGTTCGTTGAACTCATTTCTTTGATCCCCATTCACATCGCTGTTGCTCGTGACAACCGCTTCCTCCCTTACAAAGACGGAATCTCGGGGGAAGCCATTCAGCAGGAGCTTCTGGGAACTGAGGTGGCGGATATTATTGATATAATTACTTTGGGTCCATACGAGGCGATTCTAGGGTCATATATGGCCACTCGGCCGCTCAAGGTTGTCTCTTCTATGGGTTCGTCCTCCATCTTCCATCATTTATCCCATTCGCTTTCAAATGACTCACCCCACCAATTCACGCAGGAGAACAAAGCGTCGGTAGGTTGCAGCAAGAATATGAGTATCTCACTACTGACAAATTACTAGGCAAATCTTACAGCTTGAATCACCTAGTCGACACCTCATTTGCAGGATCTGCAATGCGGACGACGGAGGTATCGCTATCAATACTTGGACCTTAGGTCTCATCATTGACTAATTCTCCACAAAGGGTGTTTGGCTCTCTCTTTGTCCGACAAAGGATCAAGTAGTCATAGCTCTAGACTTCGAAGGTGAACTCTCCTCCCGCTTTGCATGAACCCCATCTCAAAATTCCCTTGCCCAGGCGTCCAATCTTTGGAACGTACCGCACAAGAGGATATGCTATTGGTCCTTTTCAACGCTGCCATCTCTAACCTCATAATGTTCCGGAATAACTTCGCGCTAAACCGTAACGTTGCCAACATGTTCACGGTAGGTCGAGACCTACCATTCTTCTTGCAATGCTCATTTTGATATCGTGCTGTAGAGCTTCCAAGCATCGGCGCGCCTATTTGACCCTGGAAACAACCCAAATCTTTTCAAGGGCTTGTTGACGATCATCATCAAGGTACGCTTTCCTGTAGAAATAACCGGGACAACATCTAATATGTCTTTCATTCATGCAGGATGTGATGGATGCAGACAAACGGGAGATTGTTGAAGAGTATGTATTAAACACGAGCAACAAGTGGCATGACTAAGGGTAATCTTGGCGACAGATTCGGCTCCAAGTTTAGTCAAATTGTCAATGAGGAACAAGGTGGTAACTTTATTACTGTCTTGCACGCCAATCAACTTGCGGTGATGCCTTGGGATGTCATCCGGTCCAAGGAATTCTACACACGTTTTTCGAAACTCAGCAAATACCTCTTCAAGCAGCAGTCCACGCACACCAATGCCGGAGAGTTTTTGCTTACCTTGAAGACGCTTATGGCCAAGATTACTGTGGGTCTGGCTAGTGGATTTAATAATTTATCTCACAAACCCTTCTATCAGGCACAAGACTGGGGTGCAATCGACCGTACGTTTGACGGGCATTCGAATGTTCCATCCTAACCTCTTATTCACCAGAAACATTGATACGGCATCGGACATCAATTCTGCAAGCGTCGCTTGAACAGGCTCTGATTTCGGGACAAGGGGATGTGGGACCGTTTGGCGAACTGGAGGGCCTCAAAGTAGGCCTATCGAATAGTATCACCATAAGAAAGTGCTGACATGGGATATGAATAGAACTACGACACCCAGCAGGTTCTTGATGGCAACGATACCGACGCAATCTTCTATCTTGGTACGGATGAAGATAGTCGACAGGAAGGGCTAATCAATCTCTTGGCTCGCCTGGGATCTGAGCCAGCGCGGTCTGACGTTGACAATGTAAAATCAAGCCTCCAAGACATCGGAATGAAACGCATAGCGCACGTGAAGACTTGGATCGACTCAAACGTCTCGCGGTTCATGCCGACCGATAACTCGGATATAAAGACATTACAAAGGAAGCTTGACGAGCTGTCAACAGTCCTTCTTGCCAATATTCAACTCTGTTGTACCGGTTGCAATTCCTGCCAGCTTCGCTGTCTGCGCCCGAAAGCTCATGCTTCTGGCGAGCATGACTGCGGGACCTCGCATCGATGCGTCGACCCGTGTACTTTCTGCGCATCTGAAGAACGTCGGGATACGAGAGCGTGTGGGATGCAGTAGGTTCTTCTCGGCAACTCGTGATGCGAATTCTAATCAGATAATTACGTCAGGGCTGGACATGATGGCGCCCATATGTGAGTCAGTGGATAAACCCGTTTAGATTCTACGCTTACTTTCGTTGGCCAGATGTGAGGCTGCAGCTCACGTTTGTGGAGAACCTTGCCCCTTCAATGACAAGCGAGGCTGCCAAGAGACTTGCGTCAAGCCGGCCAAGCATGCGGGTGAACATTTGTGCGGAGCAAACCTCCATCAATGTGGCGAGGTAGGAGGATATGGACAAACTTCATTGACTTTCCGCTCAAGGACCATGGTTTCCCCAGCCTTGCAGACTTCGTAGCATTAAGCTTCACGATGGACAATCGTTTTCATGTCCCAATGTCTGCGCGCTCCCGTTGTGAGCGATACACGCATTGCATCCGGAAGAAGGGCTCTAATCATGTCTTGTTGAACAGCGACCAACAGCATGAATCTCATAGCTGCGGAGAAGAGCGCACGTGCCCAGTTCGATGCGAACTCTGTCCACGGTATTGCGCTATGGGTGACCACTTTCATGGGCTTAAACCTGGAGCTGCTCATCTGTGCGAGTAAGTGCATAACCCTCCGTCGGACGAGGTCCGAAACTGACGTTGATAAATAGGCAGGACCACCCTTGCCACCAGACTTGCCAATCCCCGGGTGTTTGCGAGATAGAGCCGAAGCCGCAATCAATTGAGACCATATATCGCGGCTTACATGATACATTTAGCTATACCAGGGTGAATATTGGAACTTGGGTAATTCGAATTCCCCTAACGGGCGTCTGGTTCGTTGTTAGTTTACACAAAACGCGCGGCGGCTGGGGTGCAGCATCCGAATCCCTCCAGGACACCGAACGCATCAAGGGTTGCATGCTCATACCGTCGATCCGAGCGTTCCCCACTTCTGCGAAGCAGCTTGCCCCCAGTGTGGATACATCTGTCACTTACCCTACGGTATGCTTGTCCAAGATCTGGTGATAGTCCGCTTCACTAACCCCTCGTTCCATCAGGTCACGCGCAAAGGGAGCACGATACCTCTCACGGGTCCATGCAAAAAACTATCTGGGCCATTGAAGAGTCAGGGGATTCGACAATTAAGACCGAAGGTCATCGGTTTGGAGCCCAAGAGAGCGGTGCTACGCAACTGTGTTTCATGTATTGCAAACATCTTGGCCGGCATGCACACATCGATTTCTGTCGAAATGATCCTGCATACTGCCAAGAAGCAGAATCTGAGCATGCACGTGAGCGAATCCTTCCGGACGCTAGCGTCCCAAAAGATTGGATATCGCATCGACTGTTCTGGGCTCGGACTGGTAAGTCTCCACTGACGTTCTATACTTTTCTAAGCTAAATTTCGTCTACGCGAACTCACTCTCCTGCGCTTTCTTGCATATTTTCTCTCATCCGGTTTTTAGGTTTCAAAGGTGAGTGGATCCCTAATTCACAATGCGCTGGTTCTGACATGCAAAGTCAGATCCCTACCCTCGAACTGACCAGGCCGAGTTTGCACTTTGCGATCACTACTGCCCTGGTATGATATGCCATGAATCCCTTCGCGCATTGCTTCGTATTGACCTCTCCTTGAACTGGCTGAAGGTCGAGAGCATGAGTCAACTACTGGAAATTTCGCGGGACCCAGTTACTGCACACTTCCGATATTCCATCCTCCACCAATCGAGGCAAATGCCAGCGACCTCGCCCAATACGTTTCGGGTGACGGACACCATTTCAACTGTCCAGATCCAACAACGCTCATTCCTGTCTTCCATGTCATTTTCGTTCTTGACCGGTAACACCCCTTTCCCTTTCCACTCATTACTTTTAATTAAGCTGACTGTGATCCGTTCAAAGTTCATATTCGATGTTGGAACAAGACCGTCAGCCCTTGCGCGACCAACCTGTCGCCCGTCGCATCGCATCGCACCATGACAACCGATTTGGTGCAGTCCTTTCGGCGTTCTATCAATTCCTTCTAGAAAGAAGCTCTGCGACCAACGGATTAGCCAGACGCGACGCTTATTCGGTGATCGCTTTCAACAATTCGACTGAGGTACGTTCGGGAATCCTTCTGTCTCGCCATTTTGCTAGAGATTGGGGACTATTTCTTAGATCGAAATGACTCACGATACGACAAGCTCAATTGATCAAATGGTCGACAATCTACTCCGGATCAGCCCATCGGGAGGAACCAACTTCCGCCAGGCACTTATTACAGCCCGCGAAGTCATGGAACAATCGTGGTCAGCAGAAAGGTATATCAACATAATCGTAATCCAAAAGTTTGGAGTTTCTAAAAGAGTTATGCCCCAGATCGCCTGTCGTAGTTTTCTTGTCCGATGGAGAGGGCTGGTCAGAGCGTGAAGCTATGACAGAGTTATGCGACCGGGCAGTCACTCTCGGGTATGAGCAGATACCTCGTGTCTCATTCGATGACCTAATATCCACGCTGGCTTTTGTTCGCACATCAGGAAAGCACTCTCGTTTTGGTCTATCTCATTTGGACCCTACTCGGAGGTTCTTCAAGAAATGGCCAACATAGCGAAGGAAACGGCCACCCGGGCTGCTCGAGGATCGGGGGCTGCCCCTGTTCCCTGCGACTTCCGCACGGCAATCAATACTGTGAGTTCATCGAGTGGGTTGTTTAGGGCAGACCTAATTGGCCTTTCGGATATTTTCAGGTCCAACTCGCAAACGCGTTCTCCGTCATTGCAACGTCGCTGAGGAAGACTCGCGGTTCACTGATCAATCCAACAGCCCCCGCTTACACTCGTTCTGGTGCTTCGAGTTCTGCACTAGTCACGCTCTGATTACTATCGCCCAATTACTCCGCCTTCGTGTCCCACAATGATCGATTGTCCTTGAACCTTGTTCAGAAACTGATTGAATAGTGTAATTCCATGGATAACAGCTTGCCAGCGAGTGAAATAAGCAGGACGCTGCTGTCAATAGCCTAAATAACAGGAATGAATAAGACGACCCTCATAACGCGTTCCAGACCTCATTACTTACAACAGTCGCAGTCGAAAGGGCAGAGTGGGGTATCTTTAGGGGAACGAAGTCAGTCATCACGATAAAGGCTTTCCTGAGCCGGGGTCCCCACCTCCCCCTTTCCCAGTAATGCCGAGCTCGTCCTCCTTGTAGATCAAGAAACCTTCTTCTGTTCGGCGTCCTGTGGCGTGGGACAGGATTCAATATAATCGGCGGTCAAGCCACAGTGGAAAAACTCACTCGGACCGGTACCCCTGGAGTCGACAAACCTCAAATCCTCTTCCGTAAGCTGCTGAGTGTCTGAGTCCTTCCCAATCTTCAGCTTCTGGTTCAACTTCCTAGCTTTCGCTTCTATGTTCGTGGAGGGATCGACCACCACGTCTGGGGCAGACGCGGGAGCCTCTTGCAGCCGACGTCTCTTCTGGTGGAGGTTCGCCGAGTCTCCCGCGCCGCCGGCATCGTTGACGGGAGGCTTGCCCGATGCGAGGCTCGGTTCTCTCGCCGACAATAGGGGTTTACTTTTTTGTTTTCTCTCCTTTTTTGACACTGTCGCGCTCTCTCGGAGGGGCATATGAGACGTCACAGTAGCG
>WSTX01005319.1:0-34387 GCA_019633405.1 Tulasnella sp. 408 | reverse complement strand
AAGACGTGGCTCTCATGTTCTGTAAGGAATATAAACTGGGAAGCAGAGACCACGACGCCATTCGGGTACGTCCTATCTATCCCTGCGCCCTAATGAAGCAAGCATAAATAACTGTCCTGGTTGATCGATGATGCAGCGATTTGAGAGGCAAGTCAAAGTTTGGCGAAAATTGAACAATCCTTTTGTCATACGGCTCTATGGGTGGTGCAGATTTGAGGGAGAAACGTGAGTAGGTTTGACCATGCTATCCATCTGCTTTCAAAGTATGAAACTCAATCTCACTACTCAGATATCTCGTCTCTCCCTGGCTGCGGAAGCGTGACGTCGTAAGATATTTGGATGGAGACAGGGATCGTCCTAAGAAATGTATCCCTCTAGTGCGCTCGATCGCTACCCTATGTGGTCGTCTATCAACTCACGCCGATTGCAGATTCTCGAGATCGCCAAAGGCCTTGATTACCTACACAATCAAAATATTATGCACGGGTCTCTTAAACCCTCCAACATCCTGATTAATGACGATGGTCGTGCAGTTCTTTCGGACTTCTCACTAGCGAAAGCTGCCACTGTAGACGCGAAGAACACCCAAGTCAACCCCCAGGTCAACGTCTTCCGCTACCAATCGCCTGAAGTCATTTCAGACAACCCGATATCGAAGGCCTCGGACGTTTACTCTTGGGCCATGACGGCGTTGGAGATCATCACTGGCGGTGCGTCTTTCTCCGTGTCTGTTCTCCGAGCGCCTCTTCATGCAATGGATCCTTTCAGACCCTCCGTTCCACACTTGGGCGCATCCCGGAAAACTCATCGTACACATAACAAAGAACGAGACCCCAATCCGCAGCGAATACAACAGTCCCGTCCTCGACAAGCACCCAGAAATTTGGGAGTTGTTCGTGAGGTGTTGGAGCCAAGAACCGAAAAACCGACCAACAACGATGGAGGTTGTCGAAGCGATCGAGAAGATTCCGAGTATACAGTAGATTAGATCGTGTCTTTAGGCTTCTCAAATTATCTGTATGCATTTACTTCTTCTGAATGCAAGACCTGCACGTTGACATCTCCGCTCGGGACACCGTTCAACGTCTCACGGACTGTATTTGAGGTATCCCAGTCTTTTGCCCACGACCAAAGCAAATGCAGGCCTTCCACATCCACGATGGTCATATTTACTAAATCGAGAGATTTTCTCTACCTCCTCATTGGGTGGGATTGATATCTCAGGGGCAGGCCTCCAAGAAGGAAAGTCTGAGAAACTAGGAACGAAACGCAGAACCTGATCTCACCCTATCCTTCCCCCCCCCCCCCTTTGCTCAGCCCCGTTCATCTCACTTACCAACCTTTACCAAAAGAGCCAATGAGGACATTAGGAGTGACGTCCGGAGCCGAAGATACAGAAAAGAGGCGTATTGGTACACCGGAAGTGGTCAGCGCTCGTGCGGTCCAATTTAAAATCCTTGCTGATATGCCCTTTCCCCTTAGGACGAGGAATACAGGCAACTAGACAGGTTCCTGGTCCAGAGAAGTAGGATTGTCATGCTTGAAGATCGCTATACGTATTCCGGTGGCTATGGTATCGTCCGACGGGCTGAACTCTATCAATCTGCCTATCTCCCGTCATGGCTCTCTACGCATCAATACGGGCCACCACAGTTAGTAGCTGTTAAGCAGATAAAAATATCGGAGGCAGATAACATGTTGAGCGTAAAACGAGTAAGGCGGGTCCTTCTTAACACTACAGACAAGTGATACCCCTTCACGTTTGATAGGCGTTCGCCAAAGAAATACTCGTATGGTCGAGTCTTGGATCGCACCCAGGCATCGCCAAGTTTTTAGGCTTTTACGCCGACTTTAAACGTCCTGAAGCTTGGCTCATCTCGCCGTGGGAAGCCAATGGAAGCATCAGCGTATTCATCCAAGCTCACGACCTGGAGGTCCCCGAAAAATTGTCGCTGGTGTGTGATAGAAGCAGCATATTGGCTGTTGTATCGACTAATATAGCCCTAGGTCCACGACACTATAGATGCTCTGGCTTTTCTCCACCAATTGGATCCGCCAATTTGCCACGGAGACATCAAATCCGTAAGATAGACCTTATCGAACGACGCTCTAATTGCTAACGACATTGTCTTACAAGTCTAATGTCCTAGTTAGCGCCTTGTTCAAAGCTGTTCTGTGTGACTTCGGGCTTGCACGTATCCATGAAAATAGCGGCTTCAGGCGATTGGAGACGTCAACAAGCTTCAAAGGCTCCATCCGCTGGTGCAGCCCCGAAATTCTTGATGGAGAACCACGTGGACCAAGAAGTGACGTGTATGCCTGGGCTTGGCTGGTTTGGGAGGTGCGCTGCCTGATTATTCTTAGTCTTGTGTTCGGGACTGACCCGACATCAGATTATGACGGGTAAATTGCCATATGAGAACACCTCCGCCGACTTCGTTGTTATTCGGCAGATCTTCGAAAGTCCCCTTCCTCAAGTGGATGGAGAGTCTCGTCTTAGCGACTGCCTTCGAGTCTGGGAGTTGATGAAAAGGTGCTGGAACGTTGACCCTCTACAACGACCGACGGCGACAATGTGCAAGACTACAGTTGTGTACCTTGTAAGCATACATGGTACCCGTCCCCGTGTGTGATGCGACTAAGCTCTTATAAACAGCCCCGCTGCACGCCCACACCTGAGAATAGCAATTGCCGGACAGGCTCAGCCGCACTGCTAGAGAACCTTGGTGACCTTGAGAGCTGGAAAGGGAACCACAACAAGAGCTTTGCATACCTCGATGAAGCTCTGAGCTTGTATCAGGAAGAGCAAGATATTGCGGGCATGGCCAGCGTTCTCAGAAAGCAAGCTGCGGCCGCATATCGTAACACGGAGCTGGGCAAAGTCCGTGCCACCGCCAACGAGGCAATCACGCACTTCAAACATCTTGACGACGCCCTTGGGGTAGCAGATGCTTCATTTTGGCTTGGATGCTCGCTCTTCCTGCAGGAGAGAGACGCCGAGGCGCTGTCAATCTTGAGTGAAAGCCTGGCAGTTTATCGTGCTCACGGAAATGATGTCGGCGCAGCGAATTGCCCGGAAAGAATAGGCCAGATTCAGAGACTCGCGTCTCAGGAAGAGAGGTCGCTCTCCAGTCTTGAAGAAGCTTTAGCAATTGCGTCTCGGTCGGGTGACCGATTGGGAGTGGCAAGAGCACTCCGAGGCATCGGGTACACGCACTTCGATTTATCTGATGTTGCCAAGGCTATCGACGCCCTTTCTGAGGCTAGTGCGATCGCTAAAAGTATTGGGTGGGAGGATGGCTTAAGCGATATCTTAAGGCTCATGGGCTCCATGAAGATGAAGACAGGAGATCACCACGAAGCTGAGGAACTTTTCCGGGGGTCGATCTCGGCGGCGAGAAAAGGCAGGGCACGGTGTGAACTAGCAGTGGCGCTAGAGGAGTCGGGAAAATACTTTCAGAGCCAATTGAAATTCGATGAGTCAGCCACGCTTCTGGAGGAATCGTGTTTACTATATCGAGCAATCGAGACAGGTCGCTCATGCACTGGGGCAATTGAAAAGCAGCCAGGGCGAGTGGGATAAGGCCCTCTTCTGGTACGATTACATCATCGAGATGTATCGTAATCAAATGGATGAATGGAGTATAGCAGTGTACTTTGAAGAGAAAGGGATGGTCCTCTTGAAAGCGGAACGGTACGACGAGGCGGCATTCCATCTCGAAGCCTCCATCGCGATTTGTAGAGAAAATGGATATTCTTGGGCCTGGACAAGGCTTCAATTATGCTCCATCCCGAGAACGACAATGATGTGGCAGCGTCGGTTGCCGCTGTTGTGTGACGTGAACAAACTGCAACGCCGACTCCCGCAGCTTGTCACCGCCAGTCTCAAGTTTCCTATCCGCCACACCCACGGAGAGACGTAATAATGGGTGCTTTGGTCATTGAAGCTCCAAGAGGACCCAACCCCCCGGGCGTCCTGGCCCAAGCCAGCCCGGAAACCAGCTCGTATGGACAACCCGTGCCCCCTTCTTTCCCGTCTGTACACCACTATATCTGACTCTAAAATACAATCCAGCGTGCAGAAAAGGCTAAATTAATCATACATCTTTGACTTCCAGTCATTGTATTATGCATGGGACTTATTCCGCTAACTCTTCCAAAGGCAATTGCAAAATACAGCAACTCGATACAAAGGCAGCCGGCTGAGACCCGACCACCACAAGAGATATTCTAGTACTTCTTTTGAAATCAATGCAAGGTCTACGCTGGGACATCTCACAACGAAAGTTTCGAGGTCCGCTATCTGCTGCAGCGTGCGAGATTGAACAACCAGAAAGAGTGATCGGGCCCCTGCAAAAACTTTCCTGACTCTCTATCCACGCGTTAATGTGCACTGACGGACGGCACGCTAGTTACAAAGACGCGTAATTACAGGAGGTGTGGCACTCTTGGGTCTGGCTGAACGAGGATAATCGGCCGAACGACAGCAAAAAGACAATATCCGGATGATGATAGATGACTTTCCCCCGCTCTGCTTTAATTCCTCCTAGGAATTCTGAATCTGAGACTCTTACCATTCCTCTTTCAAAAGTGCTGCTCGTGAAGGCACGGAGTAATAAAAGGGGAGGGCCGAAAAGGTGGATGCAGACGTCACTTCTTAAAATAGTAATCTCGCTCGACCGCATTCTCTGAGCGCTCCGCCTGAGCTATATGTTATTGTCCTCCGTTTGGCTGTCACTGGACACAATGACTCTTGTCTGTTTTCCTCCATGGCGTGCTCCGGTATGCCTCTAACTCAGTACGCCGTGCATGCAACACCTAAAATCTCATCAATGCAAGCACACCTTGTTCGTGCGGTATCATTGGTGTCCAGTTGGTTCAGGGCCCGCAGGAGTCGAGTCGGAGGTTGGCTGCGCCGCTACATAGCTGAGGGTTCTGGCTCCGAAACGAGTAAGGACCGAAGAGCGGCAACCCAATACTAACCTTGACTTACGTTGGCACAATACTTATTCCGGGCATACCGCGCGTTCAGGGGGGTATAGGCGCATTGGCGGGGTTCATATAATATTGCACATGTGTCCCAGATGATAACGAGCTCATGGTCTACCGTTGTGTCGGTACACTTTACCGCATCCTATACGAACGACCTAACCCGACGGCCAAATTCCCCCGGTAATAAGGTCATTTATATGGAGCCGCTGGAACAGAGATATTTAAGCGCCCCTCTATCATTGGCAACCTTGTCCGTCCTGAAGACCCGGCGGAACGGTCGCGGCTTAGGGCCATTATTATGTAAGGCAAGTTTCGCTGTGGTCGCGTTTCTCTCACCACCACCTTGCTCGTCAGAACACCATCAACCTTCTCTTCACCTGCCAAGCGCCCATCACCAGAGTCAAGCGATGCTATCAAAAGCGGCTCCAAGGATGGAAGATAGAAAAAGGAGACGCACTAAAGCACAAGCAGTGGTAAGCGCCGGCGCAGTCCACGTTACAATTTCTGCATTGACGCATCTTCTCACGTTGAAGGACGAGGAGTACAAGAGACTAGAGCAGTTCAGAGTCGACAAGCGGAGAATCGTCATAGTCGATGATGATTACCAATACTCGGGGGGCTATGGCATTGTTAGGCAGGCTGAATTTCATCACTCCGCGTATCTCCCTACCTGGTTGAGTTCGCGTCAGTACGGCCCCCCGCAGTTGGTAGCTGTTAAACAGATTAAAATACCTGCGGTCGATAATATGCCAGACGTAACACGAGTAAAGTCGCCTGCCCTTTTTATTTTCGATTCGTCACCGACACGTTGGTCAGGCTTTCACGAAGGAGATGGTGGTCTGGTCACAACTCAAAGGCCATCCGGGAGTCGCCGAGTTTCTTGGTTTCTACGTTGACTTCAAGCGCGGAGAAGCTTGGTTGCTTTCACCATGGGAGACTAATGGGAATATAAGCGAATTTATCCATTCGCAAATTCTGGAAATTCCTGAAAAGCTGTCACTGGTGCGCCGTGCATTTACTAGGATGACCGTGAGCTTCACTGCTTAAGCGCAACATACTCGTAGGTCTATGACACCGTCGAAGCGTTAGCTTTTCTCCACCATCTAAACCCACCCGTTTGCCATGGAGGCATCAAATCCGTAAGGTCGAGCTCCTCGAGTTGATCTCTCATCATTGATAGCGCTTCCTTTCAAAGGCCAATGTTCTGATTAACAAAGAGTTTCGGGCTGTTTTCTGCGACTTTGGCTTAGCACGTCTTCACGAAGATAGTGGGTTTGGAAGATTGGAGACGTCGAAGGGATTTGAAGGGTCCCTTCGCTGGTGCAGTCCGGAAGTCATCGACGGTGCACCACGCGAGCCAAGTAGCGACATATATTCCTGGGCATGGCTGGTATGGGAGGTTCGTACTTCCATCATCATAGCATCGTCCTCTTGTATAGAGCTCAATAGTAACACCGATCGATCGCAGATTTTGACAGGGGAATTGCCTCACCATGGAACCTCTGCCGATTACGCCATTATGCGCAAGAGATTTGAGAGTCCTCTACCTCAAGTTAATGGAGCGGCTCGCCTCAGTGATTGCCTGCAGGTTTGGGGGATGATGACGAGGTGCTGGAATAGTAATCCTCGGCAGCGACCTACGGCGAGCATGTGCAAGACAACTGTCACATACTTGGTAAGTCCCTTTGTCACACATTTTCAGTGCATAAATATCCTAACTAAACGTCATTAGCCCCGCTGCACCCCTACCCCGACGAATTGCGATCATGACACACCATCGGCTGCGCTGCTGGAGAACCTCGGTGACCTGGAGAGCTGGAAGGGAAACCTCGAGAAAAGCTCTGTGTGCTTCGACGAAGCTCTGCAGCTCTATCAAGATGAAGCAGATACCAAAGGCATAGCCAGTGTCCTCCGGAAACAAGCTGTCGCGGCATGTCGGGTTTCAGATTACGTCGAAGGCCGTGCCATCGCCACAACCGCCCTCAAGCACTATAGAAGTCTCGGTGATGCTCTTGGGATAGCGGATGCCTCATTTTGCCTTGGGTTCTCAATCTGGATGGAGACTGACGCTGCCGACGAGGCGTTGCGGCTTCTACGCGAGAGCCTCGGAATTCGTCGTGCCCGCAGAGACGATGTCGGCGCAGTGCAGTGTCTTGAGAGAATAAGCGATATCCAGAGGTGTACGGGCCAGCGCATTGAGGCCCTAGCCACACTAGAAGAGGCCGTGTCAATAGCCGCTCGGTCGGGCGACTGGTTGGGGCTAGCAACGGCGCTGAATACCGCAGGACTCACTCACTCCGAGCTAGGCAATTTCGCCAAGGCTGCCGACGTCCTCTCGGAGGCTATCATTGTTACTCGAAATGTTGGATGGGAAGGAGGTTTGAGTGCCACCTTGTTTACCATGGGTGGCCTCAAGATGCGGTTAGGAGACTATGGCGGGGCCGAAAAACTTTTTCAACTGTCGATTTCAACTGCTCGACGCAGCGGAGAACGGTGGAGACTGGCGTTAGGGCTGGCGAGTTTGGGAGAATGCTTACGAAGGCGGTCGAAACTTCACGAAGCTATTCCGGTCTTGGAGGAAGCTTGCCGATTGTGGGACGAACTTCCAGAACAGCGGAGCTCGAAACGGACCGCAACTATCCTCGTGGAATTAAAAACCAGCCAGGGTGATTGGGAGAGCGCTCTCTTTTGGCGCGATCATATCATTGCTATTTGTCGCAGCCAGAAAGAGCACGTGGAGGTGGCAAATCATTTGGTAGAGAAGGGAGAGATCTTGGTGAAGCTGCAACGACATGACGAGGCGGCGTTGCATTTTGAAGCTGCCATTGCAGTCTGCAGGGAGAGCGGGTACTCTTGGCCACAAGGAAATACGCGAATATGCGCTATTCCGAAAACAGTCATGAAATGGGAGCGTCAGTCGCCGGCCGTGTGCGATGTGAAGAAATTACAACGGCGACTCCCACAACTCTTCACTGCCGGTCTCAAGATTCCAATCACTGTCGGTCACGGAGAGATCTGATCTTTCATTTGTCTGCTACTGGAGCTTCCGAATAGATTGATATTCTGCGTTCCCTTTTCCTGTGCTTGCGGTGCTAGAGCCCATATTCTGTATATACCGCCTGTACAGGTATGAATTTCCCTATTAGTACGCTAATCTGTTCGAAAAGACACGAAAGGTATACTGAAGCGGGACTAGAAATTATGTAATGACACCATCCGTAGTGGTCCCCCGTTGGGGCAGTTCACCAAACTTTGAACAGGGAAAAAGCACCGGGGACAAGTCCCGACCCTGAGCGTTGTAGCAAAAACCCTATACGTAGCCACCGGACGCCCCACGCACGCCGCCGGTAACATTTCGATGCACTGCGAGAATAAATAGGACAAGGAAAGTCACATGTCAATACATTCCCTCTCCTCATCGTACGGTGGGGCGTCGCCCCTGAACCAACTTTTGTGGTTCTCAAACTCGGCAAGTACGATAGAATTCTCTTCCACTTGATGCCAAAAATAACAACCAGGGTTTTGCCACGACTGCGATGTGTGCTTCGGGCCGCTTCCTTGTTGTTTCACCTCGCGCGATTGGGATACAGGGGTTAACTTGGCGGCACCCGAAACCCGTACACCCCTCCCCATACAACTACCAACCCCTCGATCACCCTCTACTAGATCCCTCCTCCCTGAGAGTCTCCAAGACTGCAAGGCTGTTCCAAGCGATGCTAGAGAGAGAAGGCTCTGAAAAGAGACGTGCTAGAGCACTAGCCGTGGTAAGCACGCGCGCGGTCCAGATCGAAATATTTCCACCAAGTCCTGTTTTCGCCTTACAGGACGAGGAATACGAGAAGTTACAGAAGTTCTACGTGGACCGACGGAGAATCGTCTTCCTCGACAGCGACCATGAAAGCTCTGGAGGCTATGGCATTGTCGAACAGGCTGAACTGCATCACTCCGCCTACCTCCCGAGTTGGGTCGCTTCGGTTAGACACGGTCCACCACGCCTGGTGGCCGTCAAACAAATCAAAATATCAGCAGTTGGGAAGAGGGTGGACCTAAAACGAGTAAGACAGGTTTATTTCGGATAGTCGCAGATGGTTGACTTCGACCTTGGGCAGATGTTCACCAAGGAAATGTTGGTGTGGTCGAGTCTCGAGTCGCACCCAGGGATCGCCAAATTCCTTGGCTTTTACGCCGACTTCAAGCGCGCAGAAGCGTGGCTGCTCTCACCATGGGAACCCGAGGGCAACATAAGCGAATTTCTTCAGGCAAACAACCTCGAAGTCCCCGAAAAGCTGTCCTTGGTGGGTCGGGCACGGAGGATCGCAGTTGTAGTCGCAGCTTACCCACGAGATACTCCTAGGTCTACGACACCATTGACGCGCTGAATTTCCTTCACCAATTGGACCCTCCGGTCTGCCATGGAGATATCAAATCAGTAAGACAAACCTTCTCGAACTGCGTAATGTTCACTGAATGCATGCGCTTTCAAGGCAAACGTTCTCGTCAGTGCAAAGTACCGGGCCCTTCTCTGCGACTTTGGTCTAGCACGACTGCACGAAGATAGCGGCTTCAGCCGACTCGAAACCACAACAGGCTTCAAGGGGTCCATTCGCTGGTGCAGCCCCGAAATCCTTAACGGCGAACCACGCACACCAGCTAGCGACATTTATTCCTGGGCCTGGCTAGCTTGGGAGGTTCGTAGCTCTGGTATTATCTGGACCATGCTCGGTAGTAACTTCGACTATCGTCTGCAGATTATGACCGGGAAATTACCCTACGATGGAACCTCTGTCGACTATGTCATCATTCGCCAGATCTTCGAAAGTCCTTTACCTCAGGTCGATGGAGAGTCCCGTCTCAGTGAATGCCTTCAGGTCTGGGAGCTGATGACGAGATGTTGGAATGCGGATCCTCTCCAGCGACCGACGGCGAGGATGTGCCAAACCACGGTGACGTACCTAGTAAGTATTCTGGGCGCGTCTCATATGTAATGCAACTAATATCCCCCATTCACAGCCCCGCTGTACCCCCACGCCCGAGAACGCCGATCCCCAGACACGTTCAGCCGCGCTATTGGAGAACCTGGGTGACCTCGAGAGCTGGAAAGGAAACCATGCCGAGGGCTTTGCCTACCTCGACGAGGCTTTACGGCTATACCGCGAGGAGGGAGATTCCAAAGGCGTCGCCAGCGTTCTCCGGAAGCAAGCGGCCGCAGCATATCGCGACTCCGACGATCGCAAGGCCGCCGCCATCGCGGCTACCGCCCTCGAGCACTATCGAACCCTTAACGACCCTCTTGGGATCGCGAACGCGTCGTTCTGGGTCGCGTCCTCCCTCTACGTGCAAGGCAAACCGGAGGAAGCGCTGCCGATCCTCCGGGAGAGCCTAGAAATCTACCGTCAGCACGAACACGACGTCGGTACGGCGCAATGCTTGGAGAGGATCGGCGAAATTCAGCGGTTCACCTCGCAGTTTGAGGAGGCGCTATCCACCCTCGGCGACGCCGTGGCAGTTGCGTCCGGGTCCGGGGACCGATTGGGAGTGGCAAAAGCGCTCATAATCATTGGAGTAACCCACAGCCACCGATCCGATCTCGTAAGGGCCTTCAACGCCCTTTCGGAGGCGAGCACGATCGCTCGGAACATTGGGTGGAAGCAAGGTCTGAGCAACTCTTTACGGGCGATGGGCAGCGTGAAGATGCGGTTGGCGAACTACCGCGAAGCCGAAGAGTGTTATCAAGAATCGATTTCGATTGCTCGAGAGAAGAGGGCGCGTTGGCAGTTGGCGCGAGGGCTTGAGGAGCTGGGAGGATGCTTCCGGAGTCAGTTGAGACTCGACGAAGCGGCGGCTGCGTTGGAGGAAGCATGCTTGCTGTATCAAGAACTATCGAAGAACAGGCACTGGGAACGTCTCGCCTCCAACCTCTGCCAATTGAAGGTTCTTCAAGGCGAATGGGACGGGGCGCTTTTCTGGTACGACCACATCATCGCCGTGTCTCGTGACTGGAAAGAGCAGTGGGAGCTCGCGATGTACCTTCAGGAGAAAGGGGAGGTCCTGGTCAAAGTGGAGCGCTACGACGAGGCGGCTTTGCATCTCGAAGCTGCCATGGCCACTCGTAGAGAGAACGGGTATTCATGGGGCTGGGAGCTGGAGCGACTGTGCGCCATCCCGAAGACGGTCATGAGTTGGGAGCGCCGGTTACCGTTGTCGTGCGACGTGAACAAACTTCAACGGCGACTCCCGCAGCTTGTCACTGCCAGTCTCAAGATTCCTATCCGCCGCGGCCCAGGCGAGTCTTAATACCACCCGTTCCGGCTACGGAGGTTCTAAAAGAGAGATCCTCTCCCGCCATACTCGTCCGAGCTAGCCCATAAATTAGCAAGTTTGTATGCCCCATGTGTACTTTTTTACTGCATGTATACCATTCTCTCTGATACCAAAAATAATAAACAAGTGCACAACTGCAGAAACGGGCGAAGTTCGAATGAGTCCCGGGTTTACAATTCGGGAGGAGAGGGATCCGAGAAGGGATAAAGAGGAAGATAACGTTGTCCGAAGAAATCCAAATTACTGTAATTCAGGTCTGCGAAGAGTGAAATCCATCGCTTGAGAATCAGGAGTTTACGTGAAGGAACGAATAGTCATGATTAGACCAATACCGAGGGCGGAACACCGCTGTCTGGGGATTTGAGGTTTGGCATAAACAGAACGGTTCTGCCTACGCAGCGTACGCTTTTGGTGCGGGGCGGAGGTTCTGAATTAAACGAGAAAGGAAAAAACGGCCGCGGCGCACGGTCCGCACGTGCGTGCATTGTGGACGTGTCCTTGGCTAAATCCTTTCAACTCAGGGTCCGCTCCATCTTCAATAAGATCGTATCGCTCATTGTATTTGTAATGCGTCTCGCGATCGCCCAAGAAGGAGGTTAGTGCTTCTTCGTCTCTCTCGCTCCGCGAATGTGCGGCTGATCGAGTAGTGAGAGAAGGTTCAAGCTAACTGACGTGTCGCCTCGCGTCTAGACCCTAATATTCGTTCATCAACTCGGAGCCAGAATTTCCATTATCTTTCGTATTTTATGGTACGAAAAGATCGGAGAGAGGTTCGTTTTTGAAAGCATCAGGGGTAGTGTGGGAAGTCGGGCATCGTAGGAGGCGCCCCGTTGAGGTTGGCGCCTCATGGTTGACAAAGTGTCAAAGTGTCATTTCCCTTGACTTCTCTGTCCATCTCTCACCATCGGATTCTAAACGAGACTGCATCAAGCGATGACGACGATGACCGACGCCGAAAGCAGGGCTGCTGGAGCACAAGCGGTGGTAAGCGCCCGGCTAGTCCAATTCAAAATATCTCCGTCAATGTGTCCTCTCCCCTGCAGGACGAAGTATTCGAGAAACTCAAAAGCTTCCAAGTCGATCATAGGAGAATTGTATTTTTCGAAGACGACGATCGGCAAGAAGGGGGCTTTGGTGTCGTTCGACGCGCTCACTTGCACGGATCCGCCTATCTCCCCTCTAGGTTGGCCTTGGGGATCTATGGAGCACCGCAGCTAGTGGCCGTTAAACAGATGAAGATATCGAAGATGTACACTGAGCTGAGGAAGAAACGAGTAGGTCTGGTACCTTTTAATACCATTTACGGAGCTGAGGTCGGTCCTTGTTAGCCGTTAGCGAGGGAGATGTTGGTGTGGGCCACGCTCCCGGACCATCCAGGCATCGCGAAGTTCCTTGGTTTTTACTCAGACTTTAACGCCTCGGAAGCTTGGCTGCTCTCACCATGGGAGCCAAACGGGAATGTTAGTGACTTCATCAAGGCGCACGACCTTGCAGCATCCGAAAAGCTCTCACTCGTGCGTCGCCTAAGAGATATGACGGTTGTCACACCAACCTACTAATTAAAGTTTTCTAGGTCTACGATACTATAGACGCTTTGGCCTTTCTTCATCAATTGGATCCGCCTGTTTGTCATGGAGACCTCAAATCCGTACGTCAGATCTTGCCGAACGATATTCTGATCGTCACTGAACGGACCACCCTTTCAAGGCGAATGTTCTCGTGACAGCCGAGTATAAGGCGCGCCTGTGTGATTTTGGTCTCGCACTAATGCATGAAGATGACGCCTTTCGAGCGCTGAAGACATCGGCACCCCCCAGTTCATCCATTCGGTGGTCTAGTCCCGAACTCGCCAACGAAGGATTACGCTCCCCAGCAAGTGACGTGTATGCCTGGGCGTGGCTCGTTTGGGAGGTTCGTTCTTTGCTACCTCTTACATTTTCGCTGGACTGTAACATGGACCCATTTGCAGATCATGACTGGGGAGTTGCCCCACAAGGAGGCTAAGACCGATATGGCGATTATGAGCGAGATTAATCTCAGTCCTGTACCTCAGCTCAATGAAGAGCTCCTTCTCAAGGATTTCCCTCAACTTTGGAACTTGATGATAGGATGCTGGAATGCCGATCCTCTGCTGCGACCGACGGCCCGGGTTTGCAAGTTCACAGTTTCGTTTATAGTACGTCCCTTCGCCATCCTCTAGCCATTAATGACGGTCCTAACCTCATATTGACAGCCCCGCTCTACCATCTCTGTTCACGGGTCTAAGGACAGGGAGCCTCAGAAGACTGAAAACGTTGACGATGAGACATCGGCGACAGAGCGGAATCGCCACTCACTTTTATTTCCATCTCGCACCACCAGTTCCCAGAAGACGTCCTCGGGAACGCTCATGGATCAAAGGAGTGCACACGCGCAAGCGGTGGTAAGCAGTGATCAGGTCCAATTTAGAATGTCACCGCTGATGGGCCCTATTCCTTCCAGGACGAAGAATATGAGAAGCTCGAGCGGTTCCGTGTAGATCCTCGGAGGATTGTATTTCGCGATTACCAGGATCAGTTGGGTTTTGGTATCGTTCTACGCGCTGAGCTGCATGAGTCCGCCTATCTCCCCACCTGGCTGGCCTCACGGTTATATGGCCCACCGCGGTTTGTCGCCGTCAAGCAAACGAGAATTACGGCAAACGCTTACGTGACGAGGGTTAAAAGAGTGAGTCTGGCACTCCATAATACTCTCAGACAGCTGAAGTCATTCCATGGTAGGCATTCACCAGGGAGATGTTGGTGTGGTCCAACGTCGGCGAGCATCCTGGGATCGCCACGTTCCTCGGCTTTTACGCTGACTTCAATCGCTCGGAGGCTTGGCTGCTCTCATCATGGGAGGCCAATGGGAACGTTAGCGAGTTCGTTAAGGAGCACACCCTGGAAGTGCCTGAAAAGCTGTCACTGGTGAGTTGTCAAAGAGCTTTACGATGGTGGCACCAGGATGCTAAACGCCTTGTATTAGATCTGCGATGCCATCGAAGCGTTGAACTTCCTACATAACCTGACCCCGCCAGTTTGTCATGGCGACATTAAATCCGTAAGCCAGACATTCTCAAACAAGCGTCTACAGTTCCTAAACGCTTCGCCCTTTCAAGCCTAATGTTCTGGTCACCGTCAATTATAAGGCTCGTCTATGCGACTTTGGTCTCGCCCGACTTAATGAAGATGCCGATTTTGGAAGACTGGAGACATCCACGGGCCGTAAAGGGTCCATTCGTTGGTGTAGTCCCGAACTCCTCGAAGACGGAACACGGTCTCCAGCCAGTGACGTGTATGCCTGGGCCTGGCTAGTTTGGGAGGTCTGTACCCTGTTGCCTTTATATTGCGCTCAGTGGTAACATCTCTTGATATGAAGATTATGACAGGAGAGCTCCCTTACGAGGGAACCAGGGCCGATTACGTTATTATCCGCAAGATATTCGAGAGCCCTCTACCTGAGGTGGATGGGCAGTCTCGTTTGAGAGACTGCCTTCCGGTCTGGGAGTTGATGAGGAGATGTTGGAACTTTGACCCCGGACAACGACCTACAGCCAGCACGTGTAAAGCCGTGGTTACATATGCAGTAAGCATCCCTAGCATTCGGGTCTCGTTGTAATGCCCCTAAAACTCGCTCTCATAGCCTCGCTGCACTCCCGCCCCTGCAAATGCGGATCATCAGACCCGATCCGCTGCACTGCTAGTGAGCCTCGGTGATCTTGAGAGTTGGAAAGGAAACCCGGAGAAGAGCTCTGCATTTCTCGACGAGGCCCTGCGACTGTGTCAGAAACAAGCAGACATCTGGGGCGTTTCCACTGTTATCCGAAAGCAAGCTCTCCTCGCATATCGCATTTCAGACTATGTCAAACTCCGTGCGATCGCAACCACCGCCCTCGAGTACTGCAGATCCCTCAACGACGCCCTCGGTATCGCAGAAGCCTCTTTCTACCTTGGATACTCCGCTCAGACACTGGGAAAGTCCGACGAGGCGTTGGCACTCCTGCTCGAGAGCCTGGAGATCCGTCGTAGCCACGAGGATGATGTCGGCGTTGTACAATGCCTTGAAGGAATCGCAGACGTCCTGAGGGTCAAGGGTCAGAGACGAGAGTCACTACCTATACTAGATCAAGCGGTCGAACTAGCCTCTCGGTCCGGCGATCAAGTGGGGTTGGCGAACGTACTCAACCGAGTAGGTGTCACCCACTGCGACATGTCCGACTTCAACAAGGCCGCCGAGGCCCTTTCGGAGGCCATCCAGATCAGTCGAGATGTAGGATGGAATGGAGGTTTGAGTACCACCTCGCACTCGATGGGTCGCCTCAAGATGCGGCTAAACGAGTACCCGGAAGCCGAAGAGCATTTTCGCGAGTCGGTTTCGGTTGCTCGACGGATGGGGGACCGCTGGAGGCTAGCAGAAGGGCTGGAAGGGCTGGGATTATGCTATCAGAGACAGTCAAAACTCTCCGAGGCTGCATCGGTATTGAGGGAGTCCTGCCTATTGTGGCACGAGCTGGCACAACCATGGTTTTCGAAGGAGGTCGCTTCGGCCCTTGTAGATTTGAAAACCACCCAACGCAACTGGGATGGCGTACTCTTTTGGTCCGACCACATCATTTCCGTGTGTCGTAGTCAAAACGATCATCGGGGCCTGGCGAATAACCTGGAGCGCAAGGGGGAGATCCTAGTGAAGATGCGGCGATTCGACGAGGGGGCGTTACATTTTGAAGCCGCCATCGCGTATCGCAGGGAGAACGGGTCCTCTTGGGGCCGGGAGCGGCGGAAATTGAGCACCATCCCGAAGGCGGTCATGAAGTGGGAGCTTCCGTCACCTATACTGTGTGATTTGGAGAAACTGCAACGGCGACTACCACAGCTTGCCACAGCCCAGCTCAAGCTTCCGTTTTCGCCCGGCCATGGAGAACCCTGATCATTCGTACCGCAGTCAGGGAATAGCCAAAGAGATCTACCTCCTTCCTTCCTCGTCCGGGGCCAGCGCCGCAGCCGACTCTACCTGTCTGTCTTTTTCTTACTTCCTTTCAATGTACTAGATCTTCTCTGTAGGAGCACCAAACCAATATATTGGGGAAGAACTGCCAAACCATCTTGGCCGCTGGAGGTACCCAGTCATGACACCTCACTGACGTCTGAGTGAGGAAGCGTCTGTTGGGGAACCTTCTTCAGGCCCTCCCTACGAGGCGGAGAGGTGAGAAACTTGATACCCCAGCGTTTGCGATCGAGTTGGCAAGTGATGAGATTCATAATGCGCTCGCTATTCCTTACATCGGTAACCCGGCTCATCGTGGCGAAATACCACGATTGATGCTCGCGGGTTTCTTCATCCGTCAGTTCCTTCCTTCGAGACTTTTGGGACTGTCCACTTTGTTAGTATGATACTCGTCCCGCAAGCCATTGTGCCCGCTACTTGTCTTTGAGAGCGGAGATTGTAAGATTGTTTAAAGATATAGCACCCACAGCATGTTGGGATATGGCTACTAGAGGCTAGAGGATGATCAACCCAAGAAGGGTTCTGTTTTTGTGTCCTTCCTTAGATGAACGGCAGACGGCGAGGCCTGGGATGTATGTATACGTGCGCGAACGAATGAGACTCAAGTCCAAAACCTTCTGCTATCGATGGGAGAATGATGGAGAATAGATGAATGAGGCTCTCCAGTACAGGGAAGAAGTGCGGGGTAAGAATAAACGAAATGCGGTGCGGCATTGCGCACACATTGTATATTCACGTGCATTAGAGGGGGAAGTGAATGGGGCCTCTTTATCTCTTTCGATTCAGGGTCAGGCAATAGCATTTTCCCCATAAGATCACATCGATCGTCTCGTTTACTCGGGAGAGGATGCACTTCGTGATCTTCGTGTGGGGAAGACAATGAAGGTCAGGCACGGAACGGTGACGTGTCCCTTGAAGCGGTGCACAGACTAAATAAAGGATCGGGTTCCTTCACTCCATTCAGGATCGAGAAAATCAGTCCTCGCAAAATCGCATCGACCATACGCACATGTCTTTCGTTCAAGACGGGGAACCATCTCGCGGAATGCAAACCACCGCCGCCACCCGTCCTCAGGAAGCGGTGACTCCTCGTGGGGGAGAGTAAATTGATTCCAAAGCTTCAAAGCACTAGGTCAGTTATGTGTTGCATTGTGCTTGGCGTCACTTAGCGCGCTCAAGGACGCACTTGATTCGCTGCCCTGCACTAATTTAGCCGGCGTCGAGCTTCGCGTGCGCGTTGCTATCGGATATATGGAATGCTTGGCATCTCGGTTTTAAGAGATGTGCTGGACATTTGCCGCCGCCCATCCACGTTGAGCGCAAAGGCTTCCTGATGTCTCGTATCTGCTATTGGACGAGGTAAAGGGAGAAGCTATTTCTTGCTCAGGGGTAGCCTGAGAAACCGGCCATGATGTAAGCCGAAAGCCGCGGGCGCCATTGAGCAGCGTGATCCCCGCCGCATGGCACAACTGAGGGTACAATCGTCCCCCACTTCTCTCACCATCCCACACGTCCAGATTAATTAAACGAGATTGTCAACAGTGATGTCAGCGACTGAAGCTACGGAACAGAAGACCGATAACACACAAGCAGTGGTAAGCGCCGGTCTGGTCCAGATTAGAATTTTTCCCGTGACCTTCCACTTTCATCGCAGGAGGAAGAATACGAGAAACTCGAAAGGTTTCATGTCGAAGGGCGGAGAATTGTGCTGATTGACAAGAACCATAAGAGCGAAGGGGGTTTCGGGATTGTTCGACGAGCCGAGCTGTATCACTCCGCCTATCTCCCGGCCTGGCTGGATTCACGCCTCCACGGCCCACCACAGTTATTGGCCGTCAAACAGATCAAGGTTTCGGACTTTACCACCATGTCCAGGGCGAAGCGAGTGGGTCAGATGCTCATGAATGCCTTCAGCCAGCTGATGTCGATTCTCGGTAGGCGTTCACTCGGGAGATGTTGGTGTGGTCTAGCCTCGCAGCGCACCCAGGTATCGCCAAGTTCGTCGGATTTTACGCGGACTTCGATAACTCGAAAGCATGGCTGCTGTCTCCATGGGAGCCTAACGGGAATGTTAGCCAATTCGTTAAGGAACACAACTTGGAAGTGCCCGAAAAGCTGTCGCTGGTGAGTCGCGCAGGCGTTGTCATAGGAGATGACTAATCACATCGACTTAGGTCTACGATACCATCGACGCGCTGAACTTTCTCCACCAACTGGATCCACCGGTTTGCCATGGCGACATCAAAGCGGTAAGCCATATCTTCTCGAACGAGGAAGACGCGGTCATTGAATTCATCGCCTGTTCAAGGCTAATGTTCTGGTCAGCGCCGAGTACAAGGGCCGCCTCTGCGATTTCGGTCTGGCACGACTACATGAGGATAGCGGGTTTGGAAGACTGGAGACGTCCACAGGCATGAAGGGGTCGATTCGCTGGTGCAGTCCCGAAATCCTGCAAGACGCACCGCGAGCACCAACTAGCGACGTATACGCCTGGGCTTGGCTGGTTTGGGAGGTTCGTATCCGCATTTATTCTCTGCGTTAGCGCTCGATGGTAACGCCTATCGCCTCGCAGATTATGACGGGTGACTTGCCCTACGAGGGCACCAGCGCCGATTACGCTATCATGTGCAAGATCTTCGAAAGTACTCTACCTCAGGTTGATGGAGCGTCTCGTCTTAGCGAATGCCTCCAGGTTTGGGACTTGATGTTACGGTGTTGGAACGTCGATCCAGGACAACGACCGACGGCGAAGATGTGTAAAACTACAATCACTTATCTAGTAAGTCTTTAGGCGGCCCTCTTGATATATAATACTCATAATCTCGTATGGACAGCCTCGATGCACGCCAACTCCCGCGAATGCCGACCGTCAGATTCGACGCGCAGAACTCTTGGAGAACCTCAGCGACCTCGAGATCTGGAAAGGAGACCTGAGGAAGAGCGTCGCATACCTCGATGAGGCTCTATTGCTATACCAAGAGGAAGCAGATTCTAGGGGTATCGCCAGCGTCCTCCGGAAGCAAGCTGTCGCCGCATATCGGGATGATGAAGACGCCAAAGCCGCCGAGAAGGCTGAAGCCGCTCTCGAGCTCTCTAAAAGCCTCAACGACGCTCTTGGAATCGCGGATGCCTCATTATGGCTCGGTCGTTCTCTTAGCAGTCTAGGCAAACGCCGCGACGCGCTGCGAGTCTTGGAAGAGAGCCTCAACCTTTACCGTATGCATGAAAACGATGTCGGCACAGCACATTGCCTAGAGAGGATAGGCAGGGTCCAGGCTGCTCAAGGGGGTGAGGAGAAGGCGCTCGTTTCACTGAGCGAGGCCGTGGCGGTTGCATCTCGGTCCGGTGACCGGTTGGGCATGGCTAGAGCGCTCAGAAGCCTTGCATCGGTGCACTGCTCTCTGGGTGATTTCGACGACGCCCTTACCACCTATTCGGAGGCCAGTACGATTGCTCGTAGTATTGGGTGGGAGCTTGGTATGGTCAATTGTTTGGGGCCAATGGTTGAGATCAAGATGGAGCTTGATGATTACCCCGAAGCTGAAAAACTTATTCGAGAGTCGATTTCGACCGCCCAACAGGCGGGCCTACGGCGCCTACACGCAGCGAGCCTCTGGCAGTTAGGGGAATACTTACAAATTCGATCAAATTCCGACGAAGCGGCCGCAGCATTGGAGGAATCGTGCGTATTGTACGAGCAACTGTCAATCCGGGGTATGTGGGAGGAGGTTGCATCTACCCTCGTCGAAGTGAAGAAGAGCCAAGGTGATTGGAACCGTGCACTCTACTGGCTCGACCGCATCGTCGCTGCGTCTCGTAGCTCTAAAGACCAGGGGAAAATGATGAAGGGACTGCTCGAGAAGGCGGAGATCTTGGTGGAGGCGCGACGATACGACGAGGCGGCATTACATCTCGAAGCCAGCATCGCACTCTCTATTGAGAACGAATGTTATTGGGAAGACGAACTCGAAAATTTATGCGCCCTTCCAAAGACGATCATGAAGTGGGAGCGTCGAGGTTTCCCCCTGTTCTGCGATCTCAAAAAACTCCAGCGGCGACAGCCACAGCTCGTCACCGCCAAACTCAAACTCCCGATCCCCCTCGGCCACGGAGAGTCGTGATCACTTGTGTTTCGGCTTTGCAGGGTGCGAAGAGACCCGTTGGTGCATACTCCTGCGTCCAAGCCTGTGCGGTTATCACTTCTGTATACGTTGCATGTACCGATTAATTTGTATGTATATGAGCCTCCGACCAACTGGTCTTCGTTTTCGTCGTCCAGTAAGCATAGTAGAGACTCGGCCGGTGTTGTCCGAGTTATCCAAGCTCATCTCAGGCCAAGACCCGCGTTTTGCGCCATGCCCCCGCCCACCGGTTGGTTCGTCATCTCCCTTGATTCGCTGTCCAGAGACATCTTGTTAAGCACGTGTAAGAACGATTTGTATCTAGGAGCTGCCGTGGAAACCTGGGTTTCTTTAAAGTCGAGCTGAGGCGGGGTTAGTACTGGTCAGGTCCAGCCCAGCTTATTCCCTCTTATCACTGCCTTTCGAAAGTTCTTGCTCTCACCAAACTTTTCTCTCTTCCCGTCGTCCCGTTTCACTCACGTTGACCTCGTCAAAGAAACGATACCCAATCATTATTGTTGCTTACATATTGAAAGACCTCCGCCTCCAATGTAGCCGCATCGTTGACTTGTACGCTTTGATTCGCTCCTCCTCTGTCTTTGCTGTTTTTGTATTTATTGTACTTCTCCCTTCCCTTCATTCTGAGGGATGTGCGTGGATACTTAGTTAGTCAGCCCTTTCGCCAAGAACACTGACCCGCTTCCTTTCTCCTCATCTCTCGGTGCCTGAGTGTGGTGGTTGGTCAAAGGGAGGGTACAGGACAACCCAAAACACAACAGTTTCCCTTTGTTTTGCCCCGAACCGGGATCGTTCGGAAGATGAACACCAGACTGCATCTGTACTGTATATACGCATGTCCGGACTAAAGATAGGTGAGCCTGGGGCCTGTCTTCTATGGATTCGAGAACGATCGGTCTGGGCAGAATGATACAGTCTGCTTCGAGGCGGCTGTTGCGGCAAAGAAATGATTGCGGGGTAAGTATGTGTTGCCCTCAAGGCTCAGGGGTAGCCCGCAAAATCGGGTATGACGCGCCAGCGAGCACCAAGGTGCACCTCCATACACATAGCACAATCGCCTGCCACTTCTCCCTCCATCCCCTCTACCAACCTTCAAGCTAGACTGTTAAACGCGATGCCCACCGCGGAAGCCATCGAACAGACGAGTCTCAGCGCACAAGCAGTGGTAAGCGATGGTTCGGTCCAAATTCGAATCTCTCTGTTGAAGCGCCCCCCCCCCAAAGGACGAAGAATACGAGAACCTCCAAAGGTTCCATGTCAGCGGTCGGAGAATCGTATTTGTCGACGACAAGAATGCACCCGAGGGGGGTTTCGGTATCGTTCGAAAGGCTGAGCTACATCAGTCCGCCTACCTCCCAGCCTGGCTAGCCTCACGCCGGGACGGCCCACCGCAGTTGGTGGCCGTCAAACAAATCAAAATGTCGAGGATATCTAATATGCCGAGAGTAAAACGAGTGAGTGCGCTGCGTCTTGGGCTTTCTCGTCAGCTAAAGCCAATTCTTGCTAGGCATTTACGAGGGAAGTGTTGGTGTGGTCCAGTCTCGAGGCGCATCCTGGTATCGCCAAGTTCCTCGGCTTTTACGCCGACTTCAAGCGGTCCGAGGCATGGTTGATATCACCATGGGAGCCCAATGGGAATGTTAACGAGTTCATCAAGTCGCACAACCTGGAAGTTCCTGAAAAGCTGTCGCTGGTGCGTCGCGCAAGGACCCTGATGATTAGCTGATCAGATTACTAATCACCTTGTTTTAGGTCTACGACACCATCGACGCATTGACTTTTCTCCACGGGCTGACCCCACCAGTTTGCCATGGTGATATCAAATCCGTAAGCTAGACCTTGGTCGAACGACGAGGCTGTCGATCCCTAACATATCACTTTCAAGGCAAATGTTCTGGTCAGCGCCGAGTGTAAGGCACGTCTGTGCGACTTTGGGCTTGCACGTCTGTATGAGGATAGCGGCTTCGGAAGACTGGAAACATCCACGGGTAGTAAAGGCTCCATCCGGTGGTGCAGTCCCGAACTCATCGATGGCGCACCACGCGCACCAACTAGTGATGTGTACGCCTGGGCATGGCTGGCTTGGGAGGTCCGTACCCCTTTATTCCACATATCTGCACTCGACGATAACATCCATTGGTCTGAAGATTATGACAGGAGATGTGCCCTATGAGGGAACCTCTAACGATTATGCCATTATTCGCAAGATTTTCGAAAGTCCTCTGCCTGAGGTTGATGGAAAGTCGCGTCTGAGCAACCGTCTCCAAGTTTGGGAGTTGCTGACAAGGTGTTGGAACGTTGACCCTGTGCAACGGCCGACAAGCAAGATGTGCAAAAATACGATCACTTCCCTGGTAAGCATCCCCGCACCCCATTCTCGTTTATAAAGCCCCTTACGTCTGCATCGACAGTCCCGCTGCACACCCGTCCCTGCGAATGCCGCTCATCAAACGCGATCTGCTGCACTACTGGAGAACCTTGCCGAGCTCGAGAGTTGGAAAGGGAACCTTGAGAAGAGCTCAACATACCTCAATGAAGCTCAGCAGCTCTACGAGGAAGACGGTGATGCTAAGGGCATAACCAGCGTTCTCCTGAAGAAAGCCACCGACACATGTCGTATTCCGGACTACGTCAAACTCAAGGCCATCGCTACAGCCGCTCTCGAGCACTGTAGAGCTCATAACGATGCCTTCGGGATATCGGAATTCTCTTACTACCTTGGGCTTTCGTTCCGGATGCTGCCAGGCGACGTGAGCGAGGGGCTAGCACCTCTGCGCGAGAGCGTGGAATTTCGTCTCGCGCATGGAGATGATGTTGGCGCCGCACAGTCCCTCAGGAGAATAGGTGAAATCCAGAACGAAACAGACCAGAGGTGCCAGGCATTGTCCACACTGGGCAGAGCCCGGGAGATCGCCTCTCGATCGGGCGACCGATTCGGACTGGCGTCAATACTTAATGTCATGGGCGAGGCGCACAAAGAGCTATCCGATTACGTCAAGGCTTCCGACGTCCTATCGGAGTCTATAACGATAGCTCGAGAGATTGGTTGGAAGGACGGCTTGTGTGCCGCTCTACTCAGCCAGGGTGCGATCAAGATGCGGTCAAGCGAATACCCTGAAGCCGAACAACTTTTTAAAGAGGCGATCTCGATTGCTCAACACACCCAAAGCCGGTTTAAACTCGCACGAGGGCTATGTGAGCTGGGACTATGCCTCCGACGACAGTCCAAACTCAAAGAAGCTGCTCCGCTACTGGAGAAATCATGCTTAATGTTGCGCGAACAGTCGCATCATGAGACCTCAAGAGGGATCGCAGGTGTCCTTGTGGAGATGAGAAGTAGCCAAGGAGATTGGGACCGCGCACTCTTTTGGCACGACCACATCATCGCCGTGTATCGTAGCCAGAAGCAGTTAAAAGGGGAGGTGGACCACTTGGTACTGAAGGCGAGGATGTTGCTGAAGCTGCAACGATACGACGAGGCGGCATTACATATTGAAGCCATTGTGGCGATTTGTAGTGAAGGAGGAGGCTCCTGGCCCTACGGAAAGATGCACCTAAGTGCCATTCCGAAGACGATGATGAAGTGGGAGCGTCCGTCACCGCTGTTATGCGATCTCAAGAAACTACAACGGCGTCAGCCGCGGCTTGTCAGCGCCAGTCTCAAGCTTCCGATCCACATTAGCCGCGGACAATATTGATAGTTTGTATTTCTGTTATATCCTAGATCTTCTACTTTCGTCATGTGCGTGCATACTTCCAAGATCGGACTTGCTTCCTCCTCTCCTCCTCTCTCGCTGCTCGAATATGGTGCAAAGTAATGACGAATCCTTATGTACATATTTGAACTTCACCGCGGGGCAAGTATGCCCAGTGGAAGGGTATAGGACAATCCAAATAACTGGTCCTTCTGCCTTTCTTTCCCTTTGTCCTCCCCAAAACCCGGACCGTTCCGAGGCTACACAGCAGGACACGGGGCGTACGTTACCGCCTGTGCAGAAAGAGACCCAGGGCCGGAGGTTGTCTCCTGCGCACCAGAGACCGAGTGGCTTTGGCGGAATGGGCCGGCTGCACATCCACTCGACTTTGAGGCGGCTTCGACGGCAAACAAGTGCAGTAACCGCCCAAGTGGTAAAAGAAGGACGGACTTACCTTGACGACGGTTATCTGCGTCACTGAAACGCCCTAGTAACAATCTTCCGATCTCAGGCCTCTAGTCCTCCCAGCCATCGGCATCCCTTACATTCTGCGTGCTTCGACCCTTACCCTGAGTGCCGGTGATTTGACCTGTCTCCTATTGCAGTATGTATTCCGCACTTGCCATTGCGATGAGTTGCAAGCACTGTCTAATACTTGTTTGTAAGCCAGCGTACGGTGCGCACTTGTCTTTTCGAGGCGCATTCCACCTGCATTTCGTTCCGCCTCCTCACATAGCGTACTCGAGAACTCGACGGGCCATTCAATCCTCTTCAGAATCTTGCTTATGTCGTAGCCCAGCTCAGCTCACCCTTGCTTCGTCCTCGAGACCGAGGCGTAGCGAAGGTCTGGCGTTGTGGGGCGGGGGGATGCATCGCCTCAGGGGTAGCCTGGGAACCCGAGCCTGAGACGCCAGCAGAGATTGAAGCCGCCTTATTGCTCTGTACACATAGTACATTAATCGCCTCTCACTTCTCTCTCCATCGCCACGACCAGGCTCCAAGCCAGACTGCTAAGAGCGATGTCCACGACGGAAGCTATTGAACAGAAGAGTGTGAACGCACAAGCGGTGGTAAGCGCTCGTCCAGTCCAAATTCGAATCTTTGTGTTTGAACTGCCCTTTGCTTCCAGGACGAAGAATATGAAAAACTTCAAAGGTTCCATGTCAGCGGTCGAAGAATCGTATTTCTTGACGACAAGAATCCACCCGAGGGGGGCTTTGGTATCGTTCGGCAGGCTGAGCTGCATCACGCTGCATACCTCCCAGCTTGGTTCGCCTCACGTCAGTATGGCCCACCGCAGTTGGTGGCCGTCAAACAAATCAAAATGTCAAAAATATCCAACATACCGAGGGTGAAACGAGTAAGTCTAGCACGTCTGAACACTGTCAGGCAGCGAAACTGAAACCTTGTAGGCGTTCACGAGGGAAATGTTGGTGTGGTCCAGGCTCGAGGGGCATCCTGGAATCGCCAAGTTCCTCGGCTTTTACGCCAACTTCAAGCGGTCCGAGGCATGGTTGCTCTCACCATGGGAGCCCAACGGGAATGTTAGCGAGTTCATCAAGTTGCACAACCCGGAGGTTCCTGAAAAGCTGTCGCTGGTGCGTCGCGTAAGGACCCTGAATGTTGACTAGATTACTAATCACCTGGCCCTACATAGGTCTTCGACACCATCGACGCGTTGACTTTTCTGCACGAACTAACCCCACCAGTTTGTCATGGTGACATCAAATCCGTAAGCCAGACCTTCTTGGGTGATGATCCGTGTGTCTCTGAATGCAACTCCCTAACCAGGCTAATGTTCTGGTCACCGCCGATTATAAGGCACGTCTTTGCGACTTTGGTCTCGCTCGACTGCATGAGGACGGCGGATTCGGAAGACTGGAGACATCAACAGGCTCTAAGGGCTCCATTCGCTGGTGCAGTCCCGAACTCATCGATGGCGCACCGCGCGCACCAACTAGCGATGTATATGCTTGGGCATGGCTGGTGTGGGAGGTCCGTACCGATTATTCTCTCCGTCTCAACTCGACCGTAACGTCTCTCGATCCGCAGATTATGACCGGAGATATGCCTTATGAGGGCACTTCTACCGATTACGCTATTATTCGCAAGATCTTTGAGAGTCCCCTGCCCGAGGTCGACGGAAGGTCCCGTCTGAGCGACTGTCTTCAGGTTTGGGACTTGTTGACGAGATGCTGGAACATCGATCCTATCGAACGGCCGACAGCCAGGATGTGTAAAACCACGGTGACCTACTTAGTGAGTAGCCCCCTGCCCCCTTTTCTTGTCTGTGACACCTCTGACCTCCGCTTCTTATAGCCCCGCTGCACCCCCGCTCCTGCCAATGCCGATCATCAACCGCGCTCGGCTGCATTGCTGGAGAACCTCGGCGACCTTGAGAGCTGGAAAGGGAACCCTGAGAAGAGCTCTGCATGCCTCGACGAGGCTCTCAGACTCTATCAGAAAGAAGCAGATACCAAGGGCATCGCCAGCGTTTTACGGAAGCAAGCTACCGTGATATCTCATTATGCGGACTATGGCCAAGCCGATCTGAAGGCTACCGCAGCCCTCGAGCACTTTCGGAATCTCAATGATCCCATCGGGATAGCGGACGCGTCATTTTGGCTTGGCAACTCGCTCCTCATGCGCGACCGGCTGGACGAGGCCCTTCCAGCCCTGCACGAAGCCCTTTCACTGTATCGTGCACACGAAAATGACGTCGGCGCAGGGAAGTGCCTGGAGAGAATTGGCGAGCTTCGGAGGAAACAACATCGCGGAGATGAGGCGCTGACCATCCTGGAGGAAGCCGTGGCAGTTGCGTCTCGGTCCGGCGATCGGTTGGGAGCAGCCAGAGCGCTCAGAACCACGGGGGTCGTGCATCTCGGGCGGCGTGATTTCGACGAGGCTCTCGAGACCTTCTTAAAGGCCCGTGCGATCGCTCAGAACATTGGGTGGTATGCTGGGTTAAGCGATACCGGGTGGCGATTGGGATACATAAAGATGCAGCTAGGCGATCATCATGAAGCAGAAGCGCTCTTTCAAGACTCGATTTCAATCTCTCGACGATTCAGAACACGATGGGTCTTAGCATGGGCGCTCAACTACCTAGGCGAATGCTTCCAGAAACAATCAAAACTTGACGACGCAGCTTCAGCATTAAGGGAAGCGTGCCTCCTGTTTCAAGAATTATCACGACCGGAGGACTCCGTGCGGATCGGTTCCACCCTCGTGCAATTCGAAAGCGGTCAAGGTAACTGGGATGGCGCGCTGTTTTGGCTCGATCACACCATCGCTGTGCGTCGTGGCCAGAAAGAGCATCTGGAGGTCGCGAGTCACCTGGAGCGGAAGGCAGAGATCTTAGTGAAGGCCAAACGGTACGACGCGGCGGCATTGCATTTCGAAGCCACCATCCTGACTCTTAAGGAGAACGGATATTCCTGGCACTCCAAACTGTCATACCTGTGCGCCATTCCGAAGACGGCGACGGACCGGCAGCGTCGGTTGCCTGTCTTATG
Source organism: Tulasnella sp. 408 (assembly GCA_019633405.1). NCBI lineage: Eukaryota > Fungi > Basidiomycota > Agaricomycetes > Cantharellales > Tulasnellaceae > Tulasnella > Tulasnella sp. 408. The sequence continues at coordinate 6,703 of WSTX01005319.1, read as the reverse complement.
CGATCTGAAGAAACTCCAGCGGCGACAGCCACAACTCAGAACGGCCAATCTCCAGCTTCCAATTCCCATCGACCCGGGGCGGCTTTAACCTTTTGGACTCCGGGTATGGCGGTTTTTAAGTGACCTTCGCTCTTTTTTCTCGCCGAGGTCGGAACGAACAATCTCCTTATGTATGTATTGCACGTATTGTACTGTAATTGACTCATTATCTGTATGTAAGCGAATAACGGCAATCACTCTAAAGTGGTTAACATGTGCGAACTGCCATGGGTGCTAGTAGTTGTAGTCTCGCCTCAAAAGCTCCCAAACTACGTCCGCGAAGCTGCTATCGCCGTTGAACTCTGATGAGAACTCCCTCAAAGGAGCCGCAATCAGATATCGGGACCTGAAGATCTGCCGGTTAGTTAGTCCGTTCTGCATATGCCCTGTAATTACTTTCCTATGATCGCCGGTTCCTACCTTCCCGAGCCAGGCTCGATTCATGATTCAATACGGGAAGCCTGAGCCCGGAGTAGTAACCACAGTTCCTTGCTTTTTCATCCGTTTCGTGCGCCCCCATTTTTGGTGCCTCAGGATTGATGTAAATGGAGCCTCCTGGCCTGGAAACTGACGCACCTACGTGAGACTCCAAAGACGATGATCAGGTGGGAGCGTCCGTCACCGCTGTTGTGCGATCTCAAGAAGCACCAACGCCAGCAGCCGCGGCTTGTCACGACCGGTGTCAGGCTTCCGATACCCATCGGTCAGGAGAATACTGATATATCGTATTTCTGGTATACGCGTTTTAAAACGATCGGCCTTATATGTTCGAGCTTGCGTAATAAGCGACTGCTCGTGTATATGTATCACATTTACCTTTTCCGTTGTATGCATGAGGCCAGATCTTCGCTCTGCTCTAGTGTTCGTTTTCGAGGATTGAATGAGGTTTCTAACTCCGGTAGGAAAATTCACCACTACGTTAGCGGTCCGAGGAGCAGATGCGTTTGTTAGGCACATCTCTTCTATGGTCTCGGTTCATCCGTAAGTCTAACCGGCTCTTCCTCGAGCCAATTGCGTTTTCCACCGCACATGTTCCCTTCCCTAACTTGCGCGGTGTGAGTGCATACGCGTTTAGTCGGTCCTTTTGCCAAGAACACGGGCTCACTTTCTCCTCTCCTCCTCTTCCGATACCCGAGCATGGGGTACAGTGGAGAGGAATGCTTGTGTGCCTGAATATGGCACTCCCTGTTCAGACTTGACCGCCAAGCATGTGTGCCCAATGGAAGGGTATGGGACAATACAAAATAAAGGGTCCTGTTGCCTTTGTCTTTCCCCAATCAGGATCGTTCCGAAGATAAACAACAGGGCACGGCGCATGTACAGCACATGCACGAAAGGGAGCAGACATCGGCGCATATTATAACGGAGCGGTTGATTAACTTGGGCGGAATGGGCGGAATGGGTGGGACATCCACTCTACTTTGAGGCGGCCTCCCATGCAAATAAGTATCACCCTTATGGTAGAAATGGACGAACTTACCTCGGCGACGGTTATCTATGCACCTCAAACACCCCAGTAACCATCTTCCGATCTCTGGCCTCAAGCCGTCCCACTCATCGGTCTCCCTTATATCCCGCGCGTTTCAACCATACACTCCCTTATCTTGCGTCTCTGTGCTTCGTTGCGTTTCGACCTGTCTCCCATTGCAGTCTCCCGCGTTTTTCTTCGCGGTCACTTACTGTTTAGCAATCGTTTGTAAGCGAGCGTGCGGTCCCTTCTCGTCTTATCGATGCACGTTCAACCTTCATTGATTCGGCCTCCTGAGATAACGTGCTCGAGAACTCGACGGACCCCTGAATGCTCTCCGGAATCTTGCTTATGTCGTAGCCCAGCTCACCATTGCTGCGTCCTCGAGACCGATGCGTAGCGAAGGTCTGGCGTTGTGGGGGGAAATGCATCGCCTCTAAGCCTCAGGGGTAGCCTGGGAACTCGAGTATGAGACGCCAGCAGAGATTATTGCCCCATACACATAGTACATTGATCGCCTCTCACTTCTCTCTCCATCGCCACGACCAGGCTCAAAGCCAGGCTGCTAAGAGCAATGTCCACGACGGAAGCGATTGAACAGAAGAGTGAGAACGCACAAGCCGTGGTAAGTGCTAGTCCAGTCCAAATTCGAATCTTTGTGTTTGAACTGCCCTTCCTTCCAGGACGAAGAATATGAGAAACTCCAAAGGTTCCATGTCAGCGGCCGGAGAATCGTATTCCTTGACGACAAGAATCCACCCGAGGGGGGCTTTGGTATCGTTCGACAGGCTGAGCTGCATCACGCTGCATACCTCCCAGCTTGGTTCGCCTCACGTCAGTATGGCCCACCGCAACTGGTGGCCGTCAAACAGATCAAAATGTCAAAGATATCCAACATACCGAGGGTGAAACGAGTAAGTCTGGTACGTCTTACTACGTTCGGGCAGCTAAACTGGATCACTGTCAGGCGTTCACGAGGGAAATGTTGGTGTGGTCCAGACTCGAGGGGCATCCTGGAATTGCCAAGTTCCTCGGCTTCTACGCCGACTTCAAGCGGTCCGAGGCATGGCTGCTCTCACCATGGGAGCCCAACGGGAACGTTAGCGAGTTCATCAAGTTGCACAACCTGGAAGTTCCTGAAAAGCTGTCGCTGGTGCGTCGCGCAAGGACCCTGAATATTGACCAGATTACTAATCACCTGACCTCAGGTCTACGACACCATGGACGCGTTGAGTTTTCTTCATGAACTGACCCCGCCAGTCTGTCATGGCGACATCAAATCCGTAAGTCAGACCTTCTCGAACGGGGATCCGTCGGTTGCTGAATGGAACTCCCTTACCAGGCTAATGTTTTGGTCACCGCCGACTACAAGGCGCGTCTTTGCGACTTTGGTCTCGCTCGACTGCATGAGGACGGCGGATTTGGAAAACTCGAGACATCAACGGGCTCGAAGGGGTCCATTCGATGGTGCAGTCCCGAACTTCTCGATGGCGCCCCACGCGCCCCAACTAGCGACGTATATGCTTGGGCATGGCTGGTTTGGGAGGTCCGTACCCTTTCTAGTGTGGTTCTGCACTCGACGTTAACGTCTATCGACCGAAAGATTATGACGGGGGATTTACCCTATGAAGGAACTTCGACCGACTACGCTATTATCCGCAAGATCTTCGAGGGTCCTCACCCTGAGGTTCAAGGACCGTCCCGTCTGAGCAACTGCCTTCAGGTTTGGGAATTGTTGATGAGGTGTTGGAACGCTGATCCTGCACAACGGCCGACGAGCAGGATGTGTAAAACCACCGTGACGTACCTGGTGAGTGCTCTGCACCCCGTTCTCGTCGATAACATCCCTTACCTCCGCATCAACAGCCCCGCTGCACACCCACCCCTGATGCCGATCATCAGACGCGCTCGGCTGCCCTGCTGGAGAACCTCGGCGACCTCGAGAGCTGGAAAGGAAACCCTGAAAAGAGCTCTACCTACCTCGACGAGGCTCTGCGACTCTATCGGGAAGAAGCGGATACCAAGGGCATCGCCAGCGTTCTAACGAAGCAAGCCATCGTGGCATCTCGTTGTGCGGACTACCACCAAGCCAGCTCCACCGCTATCGCCGCCCTCGAGCACTCTCGGAACGCCAACGATCCCATTGGGGTAGCGGATGCGTCGTTCTGGTATGGAAACTCGCTTCTCATGCGAGACCGGTTGGACGAAGCGTTGCCAGTCTTGCAGGAAGCCCTCGAGTTGTATCGAACGTACGGACATGATGTCGGCGCAGCAAAGTCCCTAGAGAGGATCGGCGACCTCCAACGGAAACAAGGTCGCGGAGACGAGGCGCTGGCGACGCTGGAGGAGGCCGTGGCCGTGGCGTCTCGGTCGGGCGAGCAATTAGGAGGAGGCACCGCGCTCAGAACCATGGGAGCCGTACACCTCGAACTGCGTGATTTCGACAGGGCTACCGAGGCCCTCTTAAAAGCCCGTGCAATCGCCCAGAACATCGGCTGGCACGCCGGTCTAAGCGATACCGGATGCCGAATGGGCTACATCAAGATGCAGTTGGGCGATTATCGTGAAGCAGAAGCGCTTCTTCGAGAGTCGGTTTCAATCGCTCGGCAATCCAGAACCCGATGGATCCTCGTGTGGGCGCTCGATTATCTCGGCGAATGCCTCCAGAAACAATCAAAACTCGACGATGCGGCTTCGGCGTTAGAGGAAGCGTGTCTTCTGTTTCAGGAATTATCGCGACCAAAGGACTCGGTGCGGGTCGCTTCCACCCTCGTGGAGTTAAAAAGTGGCCTAGGTGATTGGGATGGCGCGCTCTGTTGGCAGGATCATATCGTCACCGTGTGTCGTGGTCAGAACGAGCATCTGGAGGTCGCGAATCACCTGGAACGGAAGGCAGAAATCTTAGTGAAGGCCAAACGGTACGACGCGGCGGCATTGCATCCCGAAGCCGCCATCCTGGCTCTTAAGGAGAACGGGTATTCCTGGCACTCCAGACTGTCACACCTGTGCGCAATTCCGAAGACGGCGACGGACTGGCAGAGGCGGTTGCCTGTGCTGTGCGATCTCAAGAAACTCCAGCGGCGACAGCCGCAACTCAGAACGGCCACTCTCAAGCTTCCCATTCCCTTCGACTCAGGACAGCTTTAATCCTTTGGGCCCCGGGTATGGCGGTTTTAAAATGACCTTCGCTCTCCTTTTCTCGTCGAGCTCGGACGGACACTCTCTTTACGTATTGCATGTACTGTAGTATAATTTACTGACTATTTCCATGTAAGCGAATCTCGGTGGTCACTATAGAGTGGTTAACATGTGCGAGCTGCCATCGGTGCTCATATTGTAGCCTCGCCTCAACAGCTCCCAAACTACCCCCGCGAAGCTATTATGACCGTTGAATCCGAATGAGAACTCCCTCAAAGGAGCCGCAATCAGAGATCGGAAGCTGACAACGTGTCAGTCGATTGGTTCCTTTTACGTTTGTTCTGCAACTACTTTCCTGTGATTCTCGGCTCCTACCTACCTGAGCTGGAAGCTCAATTCATGCTTGAATATGGGAAGCCGAGCTTGGAGTCGTAACTGCAGTTCCTTTCCTTTTCATCCGTTTCGTGCATCCCCATTTTCGGTGTCTCAGGGTTGATCTAAATCCCGGCCTAATGACACTCTGTAAGTAACTGAAAATGGTCAGGAAGATCATAAGGGGGGGGGGTCGTGGCGCTTTCGGCGACACTCCACAACTGAAAAGCCTCGTTGATCAGGGGAAGCCACGCCTTTAAACTTTGAAATGGCGTAGAGTAATTTGGCTCGTCTCGTGGTATTTGCTGGCGACACAGTTATATTTCATCCCGGGGGGGGGGGCAGTGAAGGGCGCCGGGATGATATCATTTCGATGAAGCGTTTCCTTCTGCCTTTTCTCCACGTTATCTCGAAACAACGATACCTCCTTCGGCGACTAACACAGTCGTAAATTTAAAATATACAGCAAGACTACGCTTGCGGGCACTTGACGAGGTTTTGTTGAAGTGGGCTAACCTACAGCTGTGGAGTCTGTACGTCCGTCTCGTGGAGCCTTCATACCAGATATGGTTCTCCGACTATGGCTAGCGGTAACCATGGAATAATGAGGCTATAGCATGATACGAGATAACTTAGGCGCTTCACTTGCTTCATGCTTGCTAGCGAAGATATGTGGAGCTTCTAATACCGCAAGTCTCATACTCGAGGCGTGACTGTGACATTGACGTCAACTCAATGATGATCTGTAATTATGGATTGAGATAAAGACCGCCGAGTTTTGGTGAAGTTTGGCTGAGGTGGGCTCTCGGACAGGCTACTATTGCTACCCTTCAGGTTTCCGCTCGAAAGAATTGCATTCCTGTTTGTGACACCCACGTTAGAGGATCCCACCGGTTCAAAAGAAGTATATCACCGGGGGATGTTCGAGCTAATTCGCCTATGATATTGTGTTAGATGTCGTGCACAGAAGGAGGTGCGTCTCGTCCCACTGATGCCAACCGGGAATGCTTCCCTCCGGGAATGCTTCCCTGCGTTGAGCTCCTTCCGTTTGTCGGTCGATATGTCGCTCGGTACGAAAGACGCCAGGAGAGTAAATAGAGCGCTTCCCATCGACGAATTTCCCTGGTGGCAGAGTTGAGGCAGTTGAGGAGGTTTCCCGCCGTCTCGATATTTCATGTTGGGCTGCTTTTCAGGGGTAGCATGTGAAAACGGGAGTCGCTCGGTACCGGAGTGTGCGTCACACCAGAGCACTGTTCGCTCGAACAACCCGATTCGACACGCCTGAGACTGGGAGGGTACAATCACCACTCAATCCCACCCTCCAACACCAGACTATAAACAAAGGGGTCAAAATGACGTCCCCGACAGCAAGGACGAGCGGCGCCAGTGCGCAATTAGTGGTAAGCGGCGAGGTGGTCCAATTTGAAATAACTCAGTAGATGAGTTATTTTCCATCTAGGACTAAGAATACAAGAGGCTCGAGAATTTCCAAGTCGACCGTGAAAAAATTGTATTTGTTGGTCACGAAGATCCGCCTCAGGGGGGTTATGGCATCGTTCTTCGTGCTGAGCTATATGAGTCCGCCCATCTCCCTGCTTGGCTGGCCAACCGTACGTATGGCCCCCCGCAGATGGTGGCTGTCAAACAGATCAAAGTTCCGCCACTATATAATGTCCCGAGGGTGAA
>WSTX01005318.1:5985-34604 GCA_019633405.1 Tulasnella sp. 408 | reverse complement strand
GCTCGTCCAAAATACTCCGAAATCCCCTCCCCCTACGACGCGGACGGCGAGATCGTGCGGTTCGCTTGGGAGTGGTACGGCAAGAACCGAACTAGGATCCGCGGATGGAAGAGGGAGATGCGGGATATCATGGAGAAGGGCAAGAGTGGCTGGGATGGGCGTGTGGACTAACTCGAGTGATCGGCCTGGTTTTCGTAGTCGTTTAGCTTCCCCCATGTCACGCCCCTTTACTTTCTACCTTATTATATTCGCTTTGATTATGGGCCAAAGATTAGTTTAAAGCTGGGACCCCTGCGCTTCGAATAGCAAAGTTCGTTACGGCAAAAGAAGTACATACGAACAAGTATCCCAAAAGATTGGATGTCCACATTGGCCGGCGCTTCGTCTGTTTTCGCCGAGATCAAATGTACCACCCTATCAAATACATAAATGCAAGCAACCCGAACACAACCGGAAACTCCCGCGTTTCGTATCTCAAAAACGCGTATGGCAACAGAACAAACACAAAAAACACATCCTCCCAAAAGGTTACAACGTTTTCTTTGGCTTTCCGTCTCTTTTCGCGGAGAGCAGTCAACTGTTCAACCCTCTGATCAGCCAAACCACTCCCAAAAGATCTCGAATTCGTATACAGAAACACTTACTCCTAGAGCCGTACACGGATCATCACAAGACCAGTGCTGAAACGATGCGGGAAAGGTCGTGGAGACGGTCGTCTGGCACAACACGTCCCCTTATGATGAGGCTGCGAATCGGCTTTGAATGGGGATCGCTCTTCCTGCGACGTACCAGGATGTACAGCCCGTCGTTTAACTGGTCCGACATCCAAGCTTTCCTCCTCTCCTCCGCACTTCGACCCCACCCTACCTTCTCGTCCAACCTCAGCGTCGTCAGATCCGGGAACGCATGGAAAGTTTCTCTCAACTTGGGCTGGTCGCTGCCATCCTCCGCGGCGTATTCGAGCGTCAAAGCACGGACCATTCCTTCGAGCCCCGCGTCCGAGGCGATCAGCTGGAGGTGGGTCGTGCGCGGGAACGAGAGCGCGCACATCGCGATCACCTGACTACGACCGTAAAAGCTGGTCCCGTCCGGCGGTCCCTCGATCGTGAGCCTCGGCTTATACGGCTCCAACGCACGCCCGAAGTGGCCGTCCATCAGGCACGCGAACGCACCCCACTTGTTCTCCATTGGGTGACGCGGCGGGTCGGGAGTCATCTCTGGACCCTCTTGCATCCATCCAAGCGGACCGAAGAAGTGCAGGAAGTGACCGCCGCAGCAGAATTGCAGGGACTTCTTGCCGACCCGGATGCTGAACGACAGTAGGTTCGGGTTTTGCAGCGAGGAGGCGGCGCGTTCGAACTGTGTAGAGAAACGGCTGGCGACGGCTTTCCACGTGTCGATTTCGAACAGCGTCACAACTTGAAGGCTTGTCGTCGTTGGGTGGGCGATGGCGATGAGGAGCTGGGCGAGCGGGTACGAGTCGATGTTTTCCAAGACCAGGTTTTCCAAATTGGGTAGAGCGACTTCTCCGGATTCCACGTCGCGGTGGACCGGGAGGAGCTGGCACCGGGAGACGACCAGCTCGGTCAGCGACTTCGCCTGGCGAAGCACTTCCAGAGCGTTTACTATGTGGACGTTCTTAACATTCCTCAGGACCAATTGTCGGAGGTTCGTCGTGCTGGCTTCGCCCCACAGGAGCTTACAAGAGTGGATCGAGAATTCGTGGAGGTTCGCGATCGTCGTACCGGGGATGGCGGGGACGACCTGGGCGTTGTCTGATCCCGGAGGGAAATTGATCGATAGTTTGCGGAGGTTGGGAGCGGGCTCCTGGAGCAAGACAGTGATCGTGGTGAGACTGGACGCTTTCACCTGAAGAGAGTACCACAGGTGGGAGTACGGGAGGATTCGGTCGACGTAGGAACAGTAGGCGGTTCTGTACACGTCACATCGGCAGGATACGTGCAACAACGAGCCTCGACACTTTCGGAGGGCCATCTCCACCGCTGGTCCGGGATCCAGGCAGGACGTAGTCGCCCAAAGCGTCCCGGCCTCGTCTATGATTCTCGCCCACCAGGAGCATACGAGTCTAAGCTGGCGGAGGGCGGTCGAGTATCGTATATCCGGGTGAAGGTCGGCGAGTGCTTGATGGAAGATGTAGACGAGAAGCTCGGGAGGGAGCTTATTGATTCTGTCTTTCTTCATCAGTCCGAAGAAGGAGCTTGATTTTAGACGGAAAATTGTGAAGGAAAGTGGGCGGAGAAGGAAATAGATATCAGAACCAAGTCAATGAGTTCGAACGCTCGAGCTGATGTATTCTTACCTGGTGCCTTGCCATACTACAGCCGCGACGGTTAGGAGAGCGAGCGGCTGGCGAAGTTTAGGCGCCATGAGGTTAGGTTGAGAGTGCATGAGAACAAGAAAAACGAGGTGGGGAGATCTACTTGGCCGAGGGCGGGCGAGGGGTGGACGAGTTGGAAGCAAGACATGAGGCACACCGTAGAGGGTTAAATACGTCGACTCCGAAGCATCCAAGCTGGAAACCGGTGATGAAGTGGTGCGGATGGAAAAATAGTAGATTCCTTTGTGAATAGAGTCCATGTATCTGATTCAAGGCAAGCTATCTTTCACGGGAATGCAGATTTAGTCGACGGAACCTGAAGGGAAAGACCCAAGCTTACCGTCATCGACTGGAATGCTTCGAGGAGCAGCATCGTACGACTCGTAAGCTGGATGAGCGTCTTATCGAGTGTAAGAAGTCTTTATTCAGACTGGAATAAGGCACGAGCATGCTGGACAAAAGGGAGAGGATTTTCTTGGGCAAGTGTTCAGGAACAGATTGGGGTGGCGCGGGAGCAGATGTGATATCAGAGCTCCCACGTTTCCCAGGCAGGTTTGAAAGACACAGCTCAGGCCTATTGGTCGTGATATCACTATACAACGCGGACGTAGTATTCTTCCCAACAGATCCCGCCTGGCGACCGTATCTGGTTCCTCCGTATGCACGAAACAAAATCCGTCGCGTGTACAAAACGGAGAAGGTCTATTTCATGTGAACTTCCGCGCAAACTACATCAATATTACGTCTAGCACCCGTTAAAATGTTGTAAGACGAGAAACGCGGGTAGTTGATGCATGAGTTTCGGTAGAAAGGGAAATTGACCAGGTTTACCGGGTTCCATCCCAGTCGCTGACTGCCGCTATCACGATGCCGGGCCCGGATGCAAATCATATCTCGCTCTGACTAAGCGAATGGTTGCCCCATAATGAGGTTGAGGTCGCGATATTCATTGACTTATGCGCGTGGCTTGGAGGTCCGGCCAGGCAAATAAGCGAGACGGATTTAACGGACGGCATTAAGCGCCGCCACCCTGTGGACAGGACATGCAAGGTTGCCATCCACCACTGCACTGGCACCACATCCGCCAATTCACCCCACCATCAAGGCTCATTAATCAGCTTAACTGAAGCACTTCAAGACCGTGAACCGACACTTCCCTGAAATACTCTTACCAGTCTACAACAGAGGTTTGGCTCATATGTCCTCCACAAGCAAACAAACGCAAAGGTCTCGGAACCGGAGAAGCGCCGCCCCAACCACTGGAAAAGGAGCGAAGAGCACGATTCAATGCGTTTGCGGAAGCAGTGAGTAAATGACTCATATCAATCAATTCCTGGTTTCGCCCATTTCCGCGTGACAAAGTCTCCTGAACCGCTGACCTCCTCGAACGACTTTGACCAACTAGAACGAGAATTCGGAATGATGATCCAATGCGAAGAGTGCTTGTCCTGGCAACACGGCCCATGCGTTGGGCTGAGCAAGGAGGAAGATTGTCCCCAGCAGTATTACTGCGAGCAATGCCGCCCGGAATTGCACTCTTCCTCGTCGCGGCACGGGTTAGTAGAGCGCGAATCCCTGGCCTAACTTATTAATATTGCTATAATATAACAATTTCTTTATAGATCATACCCACCAAGCAAGAAGATAGAGTCCAGAAGGAATCTGGATACCGGGAAACGAGAGGGCCGCCCGAACCGAAACCACCCATACCAATCAGGATCGAGCAGGGGTCTTCTAAGCAGGTAGGTCTTATGCAGAGCTGCTACGCTTATTCAAAGTCACTGGATTCACGTCTTCCTCTCAGAGGTACCCCACCACATTCTGACCTCGTAGTGCCCTCTGCTCCTGCTCCTCCCTGCTCCTCGACTATAAGTTCTACCTCACCCAACGCCACAAGCACCGTAGAAAGCCTCGATGCTGATTCTACGCGAATGGATGATCTGGAAAGAGATGAAGTGCTTCGCCTCCTCGGTGGCGTCGATAAGTCCACCGAGGAAGGTCCCGGAACGCGTAAGCGAGTCCAAAGTGGCCGCACGGGTAACCGAGCCTCACGCATCGGGAATCACCTAGCATCAGAGCCTGTTGTTAAACCGAAAGCGCCCGCAGCTCGAACAAGTACCGAACCTGACAAACCTTACGTCTACCGAGGAAGTCGGATCGGGAAGATGCTCGCTCTATCTACCTACGCTCAAGCCGTCCTGCCAGAGGAATCCAAGCGACTCTCAGCACTAGAAGCCTTTGTCGCTCGAGCCTCAGAGGTTGGATTGAGCGATCGTCCTGGCGAGTTCGACGGGCAGCTAGTCAGGGAAATCACCGGGCTTCGAGAAGTGACGAATCCAATTGGCTTTGATCCTGAGACGAAGAAAACGTTAGAGCTTGCGGAAGAGCTGTCTAGAGACTTGTTGGCATTTCGGGAGAAGTATGGAGCGGGGAATAGCTTCGTTCCGACCGGTCGGAGGGAGAGAACAGCTAGGGAGGCCGCTGCGACTGCGAGGCAGCGGATGACGGGAGAGTCGGATAACGAGGACTGATGAGATGCTGAATCCGTCGAACCTTGTCCCTTTCTTGTGCAACTCAACTCACTTTTTTGTTTAGAAGTGTACCGATTGACCTTCTGTACAGCCCAATGTAGTCGGAGGTGCATCGTCTCATCACGTTATCAAATTAATAGCGATGGCGAATGAGTAATGCATCTACATGAGTAGCTCTCCGGCGAGACCTGGAATAGGAATAGCAGTGCGCCTTTGATGCAAAGGTGAGGGAACGACGCAATCGGGAACACAAGGGATGTCACGGACGTCACGTCACAGTATTAGTTGGAACCACATGAACTCATTTCGTCCCCCTCCTCGCTTTATTTGACCTCTCTTCCTTCGGGACCTGCGGACCAGTAATACCACTATCTAGAGATCAGTGGGTCATTTAGTGTTTGCTATGGGTTCAAATATCATCCCTAATTCTCCCATCTCTTTCGTTTCATTCTGTTCGTAGGGGAAGAGGTCGACCGAAGTTACCGGTACCAGCACGATTGAAGAATTAGTTCACCGAGTGATATGGAAGTAGCAGGCCTGGGTATGCTTCTGGGTCGTACTTTCGGTAGCAGTATTACGGCTGACAAGGTAACGGACCCAGCCGCCACCTCCGGGGAACCAGAAGAAGTTCGAGTCACGCACAGAGTGCTCTTAGTATATGATATTTTAAGTCATATTCTGAGCTACTCCAAGAATCCAAATCTAGCGGTGGCCGCACGGGTCTCACGACTTTGGAATGACGTCGCGCTAGACTACTTGTGGCGAGACATCAAATCTATTTTCCCTTTGTTGCAAATCCTTTATCCCGTCACAAAAACGAACTCCGAATGGGCGAGCATATTTCACGGACTATAGAGGCTCCGGGCGACTGACGCATGTTCCCCCTCAGCGTTTTGACGGTGCAATCTCACCTCAGAATTGGGAACGATGTCGGTTCTATGCCCGACGGATTCGCCGCCTCAGCCAGACTGATCTTCAGGGCTACGAACTCGATGATCGACTTTCCACTCAAGTAAGGCTGTTACCCACGCTCATGGCTCCGGAATCTCTCCAAAGCGACCCTCTGCTTCCGAGCATTCAGGAGATCAGTTGGGCTGTCAGTGTGCTGTCGGATACCGTTAATCTATCTCGAGCTCTCCCTTTCATTTCACCTTCACTTAAAAGCCTCGAGATTATCGTCTCTTCTTATAATTCAACGGACGACGATAACATTTGCCAATTTTTCGACACGCTAGCGGGACTTGCGGAACTGGACCTAGAAACCTTCAAACTCGAAAGGTTCGACCTGGAAGCTCCGGTCTTGCGTCACCTTTCGTCATTCTTGACGCATCATCGAAACATCAAGTCTCTGGCAATATCTAGCTACTCATACTTTCAACCCCGTTCAACCCAACCCCTACTTTTCTCTAACTTGCCTAACGGCGTGCAAGACCTTAAGGTCAACGTAGAATTCTACGCAAACAGCGACTACACCGCTCTGGTACAAGCTATCTCTCAGCGACTTCCCAGCCTTCGAGCGTTCAGCTCTGTTCTAATAAGCCTCGGTTCTTGGGACTTGGCGAGCTTCGCGGATCTTTCTCCCTTCCTCCAGTTCTCAAATCTCGAGGAACTAACCCTGTGGGTCTCGAAAGAGATTTACTTCAATAAGCGTGACATCTATACTCTGGGAAGGGCGTTACCAAAGATGGCACGACTTAATCTTCGCCGTCACTACACCCTCTTACCCGCTTTGGGGATGCCAGCAAGCTCGCTAATCGACCTCGCCAAATCGCTCCCTAACCTCCAGTTCCTTTGCATTCACATTACGTACATCGACATCCCGCTTCCCACTTCATCGACAAACGATGAAACGCATATCAATCCGTTCAACCCCGCAACGCTCAGGTTACTCGACGTCGGAGATTCATCACTCACCGAAGAGGAAGTGCCCTGCATTGCAGGACTCCTTGGCATGCTCTGTCTCCATCCGCTCTTCGAAATACAGTATTCAGAAATGAATAACGATGGCTTCGGATCGGCGGACGCATGGGAGAAGGCTGAAGCACTCGTCAAAGCAAGTGACCTTCGCCGCTGTGACCCCTTGTCGCGAGCGGACTGAGCAGCTCGTTCCAGGAAACGTCATTTGTTGAAGGACAGGGAGGTAAGCTAAATCGGAATTCGGAATCTCGGATGATACAGATGAGCCAGGAACTGACGCGTCGACGTATTTACTCTAGTAGACCAAAGTAAGCAAAACGCGAGCTATTACTTGCAGTAAGCATGAGATTCAATGCTTTTCGCAGAAGCCTGGCCCACTTAAGCCCGTGGTTGAAGGTGTGAGGATCGGAGACATGACAGGCAGAGTTGTGGTGGTGTAAAGAAATGTCATTTACCACCCTGGTAATAACCAGGGTGTCGTTGACGCTACCCTATACTACGCAGCGCGCGTCCGCTGCCTCAACCACGACCACGTTCCTAGTGACATACGAAAAGATAGCGCTCAGTCTCTTCTCCTTGAAGAACTGCCGACGCTCGTCGCCCCGCGGCGCTTCAAAAATGAACCGTTGTTGCCGAATGTTCAAACGATCAGTTGGACCGCTGTAACGGACATCGCCTATCTACCTCGGGTTCTTCCGTTCATCTCCCCTTCACTCAAATTTCTCACTCTCTATGTGATTGGCAAGGTCTCTGAACAGAACGGAGACGCTGTTCGCCAGTGTTTCGACGGGCTGACGGTGTTTCCGAAGCTCGACCTGGAGAGTTTCAAACTCAACCGGCCTGGGATGGGAGCCAGATTCATGGAACAGCTGCTGCCTTTCCTAGAGCACCAACAAGACCTCAAAGTTCTCGAAATATCTTCTGAACCTTTCCTCGACCCGGGTACGGTGCAGGGTCTGCTATTCCCAAACTTACCGCCTAGGCTACGGAAACTCGACGCTCGGGTGGAATTCCATGACAGGAGCGAAGTCAAAGCTCTGATCCAAACCATGATCCAGCGACTCCCCAATCTTCGAGTTCTCAAACGTGTCCTTGTCGGCCTTGGTTCGAACCTGTCGGACTTTGATAGCCTTTCCCCCTTCTTTCAAAACCCAAATCTGGAGGAGCTGCCGTTGTGCGTCTCGGAGATATTTCGTCTCGATACGAGAGATATACACGCGTTGGGAAAGGCGTTACCCCGCATGGCGCGACTTGATTTTCGCCTTCATTATAGTGGTCTGCCAGCTCTCAGCGTTTAAGCAAGTTCGTTGGTCGACTTTTCCAAAGCCTTTCTTAATATCCGGTTTCTCACCGCCCACGTCGTCTGCACCGACATCCCAATCCCATCCCCTTCTAGTGGCAAGATTCCGGAATTGGAAACAACCGACCTACAGAAGTTGAAGATATTGTACGTTGGAATGTCGTTGCTCTCGCAACAGGACGCGGCCCGTATGACTGAGCTTCTGGCCAGGTGCCGTCTCCATCCACGCTTCAAGATCTGGTGCTGCCGGAGGGGAGTAGGCTGGGAGCGTTCAGTGCAATCTTGGCGCGATGTGGAGGCCATGGTGACGCTCATTCAACGACCAGATCCAGACAGTGAGAAGGCGGGCCCGAATCTGACCTTGAATAATATGGTGGATAATAACCGTCCTTGAGAATAACCCTTATGTAGCCATCATATTGTATCGCATATGCGATTCTGCTTGATAAATCTTTGTCGACACGTTCAATCTTCGGTGGAGACTGATACTAATTGGAGGAAACAGACCGGGGAGCCAAGAACTGCGACCGCTGTGGCTGGTGCGACAGAAAGTCTGCTAAGGTAAGAATGCTCGGCTCGTTAGAAAGCCCTTTTAACCTTCGAGTACATGCTGATATTACAGTCAAAGGTGATCTACTCCTAGAGAAGAACGTACCCAGTATGGCGGAGATTATTGGAACGATCAGTATTAATCCGTTCCGTGAGACCGGATATTACAGAGGAGAGAGGACAAACGTAGAACTTCGCGACCTGATAGCCATGCATATGCATGGCGAAACTCATTCAAGGAACCTATTCTGCCGTAGGGAAAATTACACCTGTGTTATACCCAGTGCCTCGCAGCCAAAGATCAAAGCGTTCGAGAATGATCTAACTGCGAGTTCGTATGGTTTCGCGTGTTGGAATAAGACTGCTACTTCTTTCGTGACAGCTTCATTGTTCCATGTAGACCAAAGCGAAACCAAAATAAGCACCGCTGGAGATGGACTATACATGATTGGGTCCTTCGCAGCTCTCCATTTTCTCTCCCCGGGAAACGACCACCACTTTCCGTAGGTACCATCATTCATAAAGGAATTCCACCCAACCTAAGCATCTGGTGTCACAATATACCGGTCCCAGTGTGTAACATACTTCACGCTGAAAGTCCCGTCTTAACCCCCCGGGGGGGATAACCCGCAAGAGATCCGGCTACCTTCCTGTGTCAAGATAGCTTGCATCGAGTGTGAGGGAACGGGATCGCCCGAAAAACAATCAGGTCACGCGGAACGTCAAGTCAGGTTTTTTGCATCACCGCCTTCGATCAAACGGCCTACTTGGAGTCCCTCTTCCCGCTTTACGCGCTCTGTTCAAGCACTCCCCGCGCTTTCTGAAGGCCTAGTAAATCATATCTTGTTTTGTGGTGAGCATCCGCCGTTGTATCGCCAAGAAAGCCCATTCATCGCCGCTGTGGCTTGGCATCAGCTTTGCCACGTTGGCTTTCTAAAACGACGGTCTAAAACACAGTTCTCAAACATCAGCAGCACTCTGCCATAGAATGGATGTAGATCAAGGCTCCGGTTCGTGCAAGTTGCTTCGCGACGGCGAGTGCCAGAGTCTGACCCCCAGAATGGAAAATCTCGAATTAGAGTCCGCCATTCCAACGCGTTCCAATCCGCTCCAAGAGATGCACCGAATGCTTGCGGTGCACGAGATTGTTAGCAACATTCTTCAGAAGGCCCAACGTCGCGATCAGGCAGTGGCCGCTCGGGTCTCTAGCCTTTGGCGCGACATTGCAGTGGACTGGCTTTGGAGGGAGCTCGACTCGGTACTCCCACTCCTAACACTCCTCGCTCCGCTTGCAGAAACAAGCACCGGTCTGGTGAGCTATTATTGCGCTCTCACACACAGTTGGCTACTCACCACTCACCTTGGCTGGGCTTTGGTCATTGGATAATCCTAGGCGTTCGCCGAAAGAATAGAGCCTCAAAAATGGGAGAGATTTCGATACTACTCCCAGAAAGTGCGCAGGCTTCACCACGACGACAGCGACTGGGACTCGATCGCCCACCTCCACTCCTGCAGCTTGTCGTCAGACGCGTCAGCCATGCTCGTTGCCCTTAAACCTGCAGGATTCGGCGCATTACTACCACACGTCCAAGAAATTCATTGGGAGGTTCGGCATGATGTGATCAATCTCCAGCATGTTCTTCCATTCCTTTACGGGTCATTGAAGACCCTGCGTCTTGCCGTGGATGACATAGATACTCCGGATTACGACGATGCTATCGCACTGTTCCTCGATTCTTTATGGGCTATCCAAGACCTCTCCTTAGAAACTTTTAGCTTCGACATACCGGGTCCCGGGATGCCAACGCAAATCCTGCGAAGTCTTATCTGCTTTCTCCAAAGTCAACCAACGATCAAGTTTTTCGACTGTGACTCCGCTCCAAAGTCTGACGTCGCCCAAGGCCTTTTCTATCAATCGTTTCCAGAGGATTTACACGGCTTATCGACCACGGTTTCTGTCTACGGTCCGACGGACTACCTCGCTGGAATTCAAACACTCGTTAAGCGGACGCCCAAGCTCCGAACGCTCAAGCTCGATCTGAGGGCCGCCGCATCGTGGTGGCCATCGACTTTCGATGACCTCTCTCCCCTGTTGGCCCTGTCGAATTTGGAAGAGCTCAACTTGACCGCATTGCAGGGATTTCATCTGGACCCGGATGATATCGTCATACTTGGCAAGTCCTTTAACAAGATGGCCCGGATTCACCTCCCACCGGTGTCCAAATACACTTCCGGTCTCGGAATACAAGCAACTTCCTTGATCGACTTTGCCATGGCGTTTCCAAATCTTCAGAGCCTGGGCATTCACATCGAGTGGATAAAAGATCCCCTTCAGCTGCCATGGAAGTCGACCGAGCAAAATTCGCAAGCTCTGGCCCAAGTTCTACCGTCGTTCAACCCCTCAACATTCCAGCTATTATACGTCGGTTGGTCCCTCCTGGAGGACAGAGACATTATAGATATGGCAGAGCTCCTCAGCGTTCTTTGCCGCAATCCGTCCTTTGAAATTACCTGCAGAGGGAAGGAAACGTATAAGGACGGTTCAGCCCGAGCTTGGCGGAAAGTCGAAGCCTTAGTGAAGCATGTTCAAGGAGTAGAGCAAGACACCGCAAGGCCTTACGATGAGTGGTGCAGAGCTCTTATTCTGGAGAAGGTGGCCAGTGACCAGTGGCCAGAGGGTAAGTAGTGGCCCGCTTGCATGCCTTCTTTTGATGTTCACACGAAGCCTAACTTGCCGCGTCAACTTTCATAGGTGTGATCCTTTGAGAGCCGTTTCCATCCCCGTGACCTTGCGTTTCTTGTTGCCAAATCTTGGGAATAGGTTAGATGACGGTACGGGAGCGTGCCCTTGCATGTGGCTTCACCCTAGTTGTGTTCCTCTTGGCTTGAGTGATGATTATTTGGTGACTCTTAGTTCTCGGGAGATTTCCTCGCTACCTTAGCAGAGTTTTGTAATTTGTCGTGTATAACATGGGGCTGTTCTTCTTGGTTGTAAAGATTCAGGGTAGATGACGACCTTACTAAGGTCGTCAATCTATTGGCGCAGAGTGTCAGCTGCTGATCGCAAAGCACGATCCTATGAGCCATACGAACATATTATGTGTGGTGTCACACATAATACCGGGTCCCAATAGATACTTTGCGCCGAGAGTCCCTTCTTAATGAGGGGATAACCCACTAAAGACCCAGCCACCTTCCCGTGGCAAGAAGGTTTGCGCCGGATGTGGGGCAACGCTTTCGTGACCGCCCGAAAAACAACCCCGTCACGCAGAATGTCACGTCAGGCCTTTGCACAACCGCCTTCGATCAATCAAGCCAACGTCAAGTCCCTCTCCCCTCTTTACAAGCTCTGTTCAAGCACACTCCGCGCTGTCTGAAGACCTAAGTAAATCACATCTTGTCCTGTGGTGAGTATCCCTTGTTGTATCGCCAAGAACCCCATTTGCCGCCGATGTGGCTTGGCACAGCTCTTGCCACGTTGGCTTTTTTCGCCACTCTAAAACAACGGCCTGAAATTAAAAGCACAGTTCTCAAAACATCAGCAGCATTTTTCCAGAGAATGGATCTAGATCAAGGCTCGGGTTAGTGCCAGTTGCTTCGTGAACGCGGGCGTCAGGGTCTAACCCCAGCATGGACAATCCCGAATTAGAGTATCCCACCCCGACGGGTTCCAATCCACGCCACGAGATGCACCGAATGCTCGCGGTGCACGAGATTGTTAGCAACATTCTTCAGAACGCTCAACGTCAAGATCAGGCAGTGGCTGCTCGGGTCTCCACCCTTTGGCGCGACATCGCAGTGGACTGGCTTTGGAGGGAACTCGACTCGGTACTCCCACTCTTAAGACTCCTTGCCCCGCTCGCAGACACAAGCACCGGCCTGGTGAGCTAGTATTTGTGCTCTCGCACAGTTGGTTACTGACCACTCACCCTGGCTGCGCCTTGATCATTCGATATTCCCTAGGCATTCGCCCAAAGAATCGAGACTCAAAAATGGGTTCGATTTCGATACTACTCTCAGAGAGTTCGCAAGCTTTATCACACCGACGGTGATTGGGACCCGATCACCGAAATTACCTCCTGCAGCTTGTCACCAGACACGTCAGCCATGCTCTTCGCCCTTAAACCTGCAGCATTCGGCGCGTTGCTACCAAACGTGCAAGAAATTCATTGGGAGATTTATCATGATTTGATCAATCTCCAGCATGCTCTTCCTTTCCTTCATGCATCAATGAAAACACTACGTATTACCGTGGATGACGTAGATATTCCGGATGCCGACGATGCTGTCGCACGGTTCCTTGACACTTTATGGGCTATTCAAGGCCTCTCCTTAGAAACCTTTAGCTTCGACATACTGGGGATGCCAGAAAAAATCCTACGAAGTCTCATCTGCTTTCTCCAAAGTCAACCAACGATCAAGTTTTTGGACTGTTACTCCACTCCCGAGTCTAACGTCGCCCAAGGCCTTTTCTATCAATCGTTTCCAGAAGATTTACAAAGATTATCGACCACAGTTCTTTTCCGCGGCCCGAAGGACTACCTCGCTGGAATTCAAACACTCGTTCAGCGGACCCCCAAGCTCCGAACGCTCAAGCTCGCTCTGACCGGCGCCGCATCATGGTGGCCATCGACTTTCCATGACCTCTCTCCCTTTTTGGCCCTTTCAAATTTGGAAGAGCTCAAGTTGACCACATCGCATGGCTTTCATCTGGATCCGGAAGATATTGTCATGCTTGGCAAGTCCTTTAACAAGATGGCCCGGTTTCACCTCCACCCGGTGCCCAAATCCACTCCCGGTCTCGGAATACAAGCAACTTCCTTGATCGACTTTGCCATGGCGTTTCCAAATCTTCGGGTCCTGGGCATATACATCGAGCCGGTAAACGATCCCCTTCAGCTGCCATGGAAGTCGACCCAGCAAAATTCTCAAGCTTTGGCTCAAGCTCTACCGTCATTCAACCCCTCAACATTCCAGTTATTATACGTCAGCTGGTCTATTTTGGAGGACAAATACATTACAGATATGGCGGAGCTCCTAACCGTTCTTTGCCGCAATCCGTCCTTTGAAATCACCTGCGAAGGGAAGAACACGTACAAGAACGGTTCAGCCCGAGCTTGGCGGAAAGTCGAGGCGTTAGTAAAGCATGTTCAAGGAGTAGAGCGAGACACTGCAAGGCCTTACGATGAGTGGTGCAGAGGTCTTATTCTGGAGAAGGTGGCCAGTGACCAGTGGCCAGAGGGTAAGTAGTGGCCCGCTTGCATGCCTTCTTTCGATGTTCGCACGAAGCCTAACCTACCGCGTCAACTTTCATAGGTGTCATCTTGTGATAGCTGTTCCTGTCTCCGTGCCATTTTCTTTTCTTGTCCGACATTTGGGAATAGTTTGGACGTCGGTACAGGAGCGAGCCCATCGGGCTTCACCCTAGTCGTGTCCCTCTCGGCTTGGATCTCAGTGATGATTGTTTGTGACTCAGGAC
Organism: Tulasnella sp. 408; assembly: GCA_019633405.1. NCBI lineage: Eukaryota > Fungi > Basidiomycota > Agaricomycetes > Cantharellales > Tulasnellaceae > Tulasnella > Tulasnella sp. 408. The sequence goes on along the minus strand of WSTX01005318.1, from coordinate 20,490 downwards.
TCTATTTTAGTAGAGTTTTGTAATCTGTTCGATCTAACACGAGGGTGATTTTCTTGGTGTAAAGGCGACGATAGGCAACGAGCTTATTTGTCTTACTATTCTGTCCCCGGTTTTCATCCCCACTACTTAGAGATTAATGATATTGAGAAAGTTTCCCCTTCCACTGCTCATACTTTTCAGCGAGGTGTATAATAGGATCGACGAGTTGTCCGCTAAGAAGCGTCACGTCACATCACGTCACGCCCTGGTTAGGTCATTTGACACGACACAACTCTCTCAGGTCACACATCGTCAGCGCTACCACTTCAGCCACGCTCTATCTCTTGAGGTCAGTGGAAAGTTTACGGACAATCAAAGGCAACGGGACTGCCTCAGTGATTAGCCCACGCTTTCGTGACTCTCGGACAGATGCATGAAATATTCGGGATATACGAGATTCTCATCCGTATATTTTCTTACTCTGAAAAACGAGATCTCGCTGTAGCTGCACAGATTTCACAGGCTTGGAGTGGCGTTGCGCTGGTTTCCCTGTGGCGAAAGATTGATTCTGTTTTCCCATTATTGGAAATTCTTTCTCCCATCGTCAAAGCGGACGACGGCAAATGGGTGAGTTCATTTGTTGTCTGCCACGAGGGTTTTTTCCTTTACCAACGCCGGGTCACGACATAGGATTTTATCGGAAAGACTCCACGCCGAAATTGGGAGCGATTTCAATACTACGCAGCACGCGTCCGATGCCTCAACCACAAAGACCTTACTGGAGACAGATCCAAACATGGCGCCCAGTCCCTTCTCCTGCTACCGACGCTAGTCGCCTCGGAACACCGCGAACACGAAACTTGTTGCCGAATGTTCAGACGATCAGCTGGACCATCACAGTGAACATTGCGCGCCTACCTCAGTTTCTTCGACTCATTTCCCCTCCACTCAAAACTCTCAACGTCGATATCCATGACTCGGCTTCGGAGGAAAGTCCAGATCCTGTTCGCCAATTCTTTGACGGGCTCACGGCAATCCCGGAGCTTGAATTGAGAGTTTCAGCTTCGACAAGTCTAGGATAGGAACCAGCTTCATGAAGCAACTTCTGCCTTTTCTGGAGCGCCAACAAAACCTCAAAGTTCTCGGAATATCCAGCGACCCATACCTCGAACCGCATACGGTTCAGGGTATGCTCTTCCCTAATTTACCGATTGGACTATGGGAATTCAGCGCTGACGTGGAGTTCCACAACAAGAGTCACTACGTAGCTCTGATCCAAACTATCCTCCAACGACTCCCAGATCTTCGAGTGATAAAATTTGTCCTTAGCAGCCTTGGTTCCTGGGACTTATCGGACTTCGAAAGCCTTTCCCCATTCCTGCAAAATCCAGATCTGGAGGAGCTGACGTTGTACATTTCGGGGGTGATTCATCTCGATACGAGGGAGATCCACGCCTTGGGAAAGGCTTTACCCCGTATGGCCCGACTTAATCTGTGCCTTCATTACAACTGTCGCCCCGCTCTCAGTATTCAAGCAAGTTCGTTGACGGGCCTTGCCAAAGCCTTCCCTAATCTTCAAGCTCTCACCATCCACATATCCTTCGACGACATCCCGCTTGCATCCCCTAGTGGCGAGAGCGTGGACCTATTAGGAGCCGGCCTGTCGAAGCTGATGGTGTTGAACGTTGGAAGGTCGTCGCTCTTGCAACAGGACGTCGCCCGCATGGCAGAGTTTCTGGCCACGCTGCGTCTCCATCCACTTTTCGAAATAGCGTATGACGGAAAAAGGAAAAGCAAGGACCCGGTGCAACCCTGGCACGATGTGGAGGTCATGGTAAAGCTCATCCAACAACGCAATTTGGAGGTGGGAAACCCGACCAGGCTGGACTTAACCTCGAGTAGTTTAGCGAATGATCTCGGTTCTTGAGAATAACCCAAACGTAGTGGTCGATTGTATTTAATATCGGGTAGTCATTCACGGATCTTTGTTGACGCATTGGTTTTCCCCCCGGGGAAGGGACCGCAGGGGCAACCCAGCGTCTGTGAATGACCAACGTATTGTCCCGTACCTGGGGATAAGACCTGTACCGTACCTCTTTGCTGACGCATTCATTGTTCGCTCGGTGTGCTCCAAGACGAATCCAGACGAAACAAGGATAGCGATGCGCTATTCATGCCTGTATCCTTTGTAACCTTGGCCATTAATGTGCATTGCCTCTCCCCGGAAAATGCCCGCCGGGTCCCGAAGATATCGGTATCTGTCAAGGAATTTCACTCAACCTAGGGGTTTAGTGTCACAATTGATACACGGTTCAATTTGTTTGGTATCCACTTATCTTGCAGTCCTCTTCGCTACGGTGAGATGGCCCACAAGAGATCCAGCCACCTTTCGGCGGGCGGAAATGCATCGGGTTATGGGGAAAGGCTTCCGAGGCGGCGAAAGACTATCAGGTCACAATGTGACATCAAGGTTTGGCTCCAAACGAACAACCAATCTAACAAGTCCTCTCTTCCCTCTCTACAAGCTCTGTCCCAACCCTCCTCGCGCTATCCGCAGACTAAAGTAGAAAAGCTGTCGTGGTGGGTGATCCCTATCGTACCACGAAGAAAGTCCATTCCTCCCAGATCTGACTTGACACCAACTTTGCTAGCCTGGCTTTTTCCCTAGTCCAACCAGCCATCCTAAAGCGCACTCCTCAACGTGTTAGCAGTACTCGTGCTGTACAATGAATGTAAATCAAGGTTCCGGTTCGTCCAAGTGGCTTCGTGGGGGCAGGCGTCAGGTCTAACCCCGACACGGACAATCTCTCCCTTAGAGCCCGCAATCCCAACAGGTTCCAACCCACGCCGAGAAATGCACCGAGCGCTCTCAGTGCACGAGATCATTAGCAATATTCTTCAGAATGCCCTACCTCATGATCAGGCGATGGCCGCCCGGACCTCAAGTCTCTGGAGCGACATTGCACTAGACTGGCTTTGGAGGGAGCTCGACTCGCTGCTCCCCCTCCTACGGCTCCTCGCGCCGGTCGTAGAAACGATCACCGGGCTGGTAAGCTAGTAATTCACCCTTTTGCATTCTCGCACGCAGTCGGCTCAGCACGAGTCATCCCGGCTGCGCCACGGCCATTTTATCTTCCCTAGGCGTTCGGGGAAAGAATCGAGCCTCGAAAGTGGGAACGGTTTCGATATTACTCTCAGCGAGTTCGTTGCCTTCACTACGACGATAACGACCCGGACTCGGTCACCGAATTCGACTCTTCCAACTTGGTATCAGACACATCCCTTATTCTCCTCACCCTTAAACCCGCCGGATTCGGCGCGTTACTTCCAAATGTGCAGGAGATCCAATGGGCGGCTTCGCGCGACATAGTAACTCTCCAGCATGCACTTCCGTTCCTCCATGGGTCGTTGAAGACACTGACCCTCACCCTGGGTGAAGTAACTGTTTCGGATGAAGACGACGACATCGTGCGGTTCGACGACGACATCGTGCGGTTCGACGACGACATCGTGCGGTTCGACGACGACATCGTGCGGTTCGACGACGACATCGGGCGGTTCGACGACGACATCGTGCGGTTTCTCGACACCATTTGGGCCAAGCAAGACCTCTCCTTAGAGACGTTTGGCTTCCACATATTGGGGCCGCCAACGGAAATCCTGCAAAGCCTTGCCGCATTTCTCCAGAGCCAACCAAAGATGAAGGTTTTGCAAATGCCCATTACTATTTTTGGTCCGGACTCAGACGTAGCCCAGGATCTTGTCTGTCGATCATATCCTGAGGGGCTAAAAAGTTTAATGAGCACGGTTAGTTTCCGCAGCCCGGCGGAATACCTCACCCGACTCCAAACAATCATTCAGAGGGCACCCCAGCTCCGAACGCTCGACCTCTATCTGCGTGGCGTTCTCAACTGGCCATCGGCGCTGGATAACCTCGCTCCATTTTTGGCTCTGGCCAACTTGGAAGAGCTCAACTTAGTCACCTCGCATGGTCTTCATCTGGACCCGGAAGATATCGCCATGCTTGGGAAGTCGTTCCCAAAGATGGTCCGGCTGGGCCTTCAACCCCAACCCCAACGCAATCCCCATCTAGGAATACAAGCAACATCACTGATCGACTTTACCAAGGCGTTTCCAAAACTTTCGGGTCTCAACATGTTCATCGAGCCAATACGCGACCCCCTTCAATTGCCATGGAGGGCAAGGGAGCAACATTCTCAAGCTCAGGCACAGTCTCTACCGTCGTTCAACCCTTTGATATTCGAGTCATTACACGTCGGTTCGTCGCCCCTAGAAGAAAAGCACATCCCGGATATGGCAGAGCTCCTGTGCATTCTTTGCCGTAACCCATCCTTCCAGATCAGATGTGAAGAGAAAGACACGGAAATGGAAGGTCCAGCTCTCGCTTGGCGAAAAGTTGAGGCCTTAGTGCGGCTTGTTCAAGGAAAAAAACAAGACACCGCTGAGCCTTACCACGAGTGGTGTAGAGCTCTCATTCTAGATACTGTGGCAAGAGACGGGTGGCCGGAGAGTAAGTGGTGCCTCGTTTACATGCCTTCTACCGACCTTCACCCGAAACCTAACTTGCCACTTCGACTTTCGTAGATGTCTTTCTTAAGGAGGAAATAGTTTAGTCAGCATGGTCCTGTCTTTTTATTGGCGTGTTTTGCCGAATTTTCGGAATGGTTTGGACGTCGGGACGGGAGCGAGCCTCGCATCTGTCCTCACTCTGGCCGTGTTCCTTTTGACTTGGTTTCGGTAACGATCGTTTACGACTCTTAATTTCTTTGAACGTTTCCTTTCTATATCAGCAGACTAGTTTGCTGCAAAGAGCAAGAGAGTTTCTCCCTCGTTATAGAGACTGAGGCATGGGGGCAAAGGTCAACGAGCTTTCCGGTGTTGTTTTTCAAGCTGCCTAACTTCGAAAGCCTTACCCGCTTGCAAAATTCCAATTGTGAGGATCCAATGCTGTGGTGAGAGAACACACGAAAATAGTAGCGCCTAACCTGTTGAAGTTGAGATTGAAAGTCCTCAGCAGGTGGCTGAAGGACCTCTACCGTCGATATCGCCCTTAGGTTGCCAAGACAAACGTGAGCGCAAGACAACCTTGGCCGGCGCTCTCCGTCGGCCTCCGGGTTGTCACATCGCACAGCCCCTGATCGCTCCGGCCGGCCGTCCTGAAGTACCGAGGAACAGTATGACCCAACGCCCACCAAAGTGTCGTTAGTCGCGGTCAACGACGGTAACAACAGCGGCAAGAGGTACATGGAACTAGCTTATGGGTTGTACTACACGTATTTCCCCCGAATAAGGTCACGTCACAGTCGTCACGTAAGGTACAATAATTACACCCTCACCACCCTTCCATCAACCGCCCACTTCGACGTTCACCTTCACCGTCTCAAAGCCCTTGCACACTAGCTTTACAATCGACTATACGGCATATCGGGTTTTTGGTAAGTGATTGATGTTTCGTATCGCCCAGCACTTAGCGTGTTCTGCGCCAATGTGGCTTGACGCCCATTTCGTCCGCTTTGGTAGCTATCCCAGTTTAAATCACCAATCCAAGACGTCAATCTCGACTTTCTACTAGCATTGACCACGGAAAACCCAATAGAACCCTGGTCATGCAAGCTTCTGGTTGGTACAAATCCCCCCGGGCATGCGGCGCCACAAGCTGATATCGTCCCTCATATGAACAATCTCAGCTCGATCGTCCTCAGACTCAACGGATTCCTACGCTCCGCAAGAGATGCACCGGGTGCTCGCAGTGTACGAGATTGTTAGCAACATCCTTCAGAACGCTGAACGTTACGATCAGGCAATGGCCGCCCGGGTTTCTCGACTTTGGGCCGACATCGCACCCGACTGGCTTTGGAGGGAACTCGACTCGGTGCTCCCGCTCCTAAGACTGCTCTCCCCGCTCGCAGAGACGAGCGCCGGTCTGGTGAGCTTAGTAGCCTTCCCTGCTGCGCTCGCACATCCCCAACTGACTACGAGACACTGCCTCCTCGGCATTTAGGGGTTCGCCGAAAAAATTGAACCTCGAAATTGGGAGCGATTTCGGTACTACGCTCGACGAGTTCGTCGTCTTAGCTACGACGATCGCGATTTCGACCCGGTAGCTCATTCGGTCCGCTCCAGCAGCTTGGCATCCGACGTGTCCCTCACCATCCTCGCTCTTAAGCCTTCTGGCTTCGGCGCCCTTTTACCAAATGTACAGGAGATCAATTGGGGAGTTTCTCGTGATATAGTCGATATCCAACATGTGCTGCCGTTCCTCAACGGATCGCTACGAAAACTCGCTTTGAACCTGGGCGAGGAGGGGGATTTGGCAGACGATGGTGCGGTCGCGCGGTTTTTCAATACCCTCTCGGTTATCCAAGGCCTCTCCTTGGAGACTTTCGATCTTGACATGGTTGGAGTACCGACGCCAGTTATGCGGGGCATTTCATCCGTTCTCCGAAGTCAGCCAAAGCTCAAGTTTTCACAAATACGCGTCATTGGCCTCGGTCCAAAGGTTGATATAGCCCAGGACCTTCTTCATCGTGCATTTCCAGAGAGTTTACAGGGATTAAGTTCCAGTATCATTTTCCAGCGCCGCGAGGACTACCTCACTCGAGCCGAAACGATTGTTCAGCGCGTGCCTCACCTTCGCAGCCTCGAGCTCCATCTGGTTGGGGTCTCGTCTTGGTGGCCATACACCTTAGACGACCTTGCCCCCTTCATGGCCCTGCCAAATTTGGAAGAGCTCGTCTTAGTCACCTTGCACGGTTTTCAGCTCGACCCGGACGACATTGCCGCGCTCGGCAAGGCGTTCCCAAAGATGACACGGTTCGATCTCCAACCTCAACCCCAACTCAGTTTCCGTCGCGGTATTCAAGCAACGTCCCTGATCGACTTTTCCAACGCATTTCCGAATCTTCGGACTCTCAGCATGTACATTGTACACGATCCACTTCGATTGCCTTGGAGGTCAACGGAGCAGCATTCTCAAGCGCAGCCACAGTCTCTACCGTCATTTAACTCCTTGACATTCCAGGTCTTGGACGTGGGGTCGTCGTTCCTGGAAGACAAAGACATACCGAATATGGCAGAGCTCCTAAGCGTTCTCTGCCGCCATCCATCCTTTGAGATTAAATGCGAAGGCAGTCCAACGGACCGGGAAGATCCCGCCTACGCCTGGCGAAAGGTGGAGACTTTGGTGAAGCTAGTTCAAGAGGCGGAAAGAGACATCACAAAACCTTATCACGAGTGGTGTAGAGCTCTTATCATGGATAATTTGGTAATCAGTGAGGGGCAAGACGGTGAGCGGTGGAACTCAGAGGGGTATGTACCCTTATTACGACTGACGTGGGTTCCGGCTGGCTTTTGTAGGCGTGATTGTTGACGTTGTATGAATAACACCTCCACCTCTTTGGTGGGGTCTCCATGGGTTTGATTGGTTTGGGCGCTTTTTGGACAATTTTTAGACGTTGGTGCGGGGTTAGCCTCGCACTTCGGCTTCACCTTCCCCGTGGACCTTCCGGTTCGAATCCCGGTGATGGCTGTTGGCAATTTTGACTTGTTGAAAAACATTCCTCATAATTTTGATAGAAGATTGGAATTATCCGAATATAGCACAAGATTTTCTCCGCGATGGCTGCAGAGACGGAGCATCGGGTGGAGGTCGGCGACAACGGCCATGACGTCGTAATGCCGAGCACTGCCGAGCTTGAGTCCGCCCGGCTGACAAATGCCGATCCCGCCTGCCTTCCGTCTGTCTCGTGCCGCGGACTTGGTCTCACTTCACCCCTTTCCTCTTTCCTTCCCTCCCTCCATCTTCCCAGTATATAAGCCATCGGCGGCTCGTCAGCGTCGACTTGTTTCGCTTTCCCTCTCTTATTACTTCTTTTCCCCTTCTTACTTTATAACGTCTCAATGATCTCTCATCAATCTAGGAAGCCATCCACATCGCCCTTGAGCGGAAAGCTCGTTCACCAAGCTCGAGCTCCCAAGGAAATCACAGAAACAGATCTGTACACAACTGGATGGGACTCTGCATACTCGACGAAACCTCTACGAACAAACCCTCCTCATTGGGGCGACATTCCCAACCGAGCGCCTGCTGGGCGGTTGGAACAGTGGATTTGGAGGAAACGGCTTTGGGTCGAGTCGACTTTCATCTTGATTGTCTTGGAGCCATGGGAGAAACTCCTCGTCTGTGAGTAAGCTCATCCTCCACTGACTCTTTTAGATTTGTCATGGGAGACGGTTTGATCGGCGGCCTGACGGGGTTTCTCTACTCTCGCTGTTTTCCCGCAGGTACCGTGTTCGCCTTACTGGCCGTCTTTTTTACCTGGAGCGTGTACTACTACCTCCCCGCTCAGCTGCAGTTCATGTATACAAGAACCAAGTACTACATCATGGGAGACGAGGGAAATCAAACCGAGGCGTTAACGTTCATCTTGCGTCAAGCCACCGCTTCTCGCAATTGACGCGCACCACATGTCGATCATCACATCACGCCCCTGCCACGCCCCATGCCCACCTTCTGCCAATCCCTAGATTAATTGTGCATTTCCCCCCAACTAACGATTTCTCTACCCTCGAACGATTTCTCTTACTACTACTGTTGTTTTCAGTCAAACGAACCTTGTATAACTTACATGCCGTTGATAGCGTAATCGGATTTGTGTCATCATCGATCCTCGACCCTGTCTCCCACCCGGCTAGCGAGAAGTTTAAGTATTTCCGGAGTTTGCCATACTAAATATAGGATTTCCTTTCCCGTCCCCCGGACCATGCTGACAGTTTTCAGATATGACAGCGGGTCCGTTCGACCTCCGCTCCGTATCGACCTTCAGGCGGCCGCGCACTTCGTTGCTCACACCGTAACACCCTTCGGGCGCAGCAGAGAACCCCCCAAACAACCGACGAATTGAAGCGATTGGCTGTCCAGAATACAATTTGGCTGCTTTGCGCGCCAGGCCCGAGACATGGAATCATGAATGGGATATGATGTGTGGAGGCGCCGGCAAAGCTATCGGTTGGAAGTCCGCAAAGTCCGCGTGCGAGAAACACATCTGGCTCCCAAAACCTTTTTACAATTTTGTGCATTGGGGACGGGGAATAAGCGATGGGCTCGATTGGCATTTCTGGAACCTCAAAACCCTCACCGGTAAAGTATGTCTGGACAAACCAAAAACCGGTCCCAAGCAGCTGCAGGGCCGCCGAAGTGGTTGCCGGACGGTAATAATATATTCCTTTGGCCAGCAAAGACTCCTGCGACGTTCCCGCCGGATCGAGTCGATCACCCAAAGGGATACAGCATATACCGCCCCGCTATAAGAGAAGGAAGTTGTACAGTCAAGCGGTACGGATTGTCAACTGTTTGAGGCTTACCGTATCGACAAGGACTCGTGTTCCGTCACAAGCCAAACTAGGGTGTGGGCTTATGACCGGTTCGAAGGCCAGGCTAATTGGATTCGTGATGAGAAGTCGAAAGGGGCGGTAAGGTGATTCCATGTCTTGGACCGAAGTAGGGAAGGGATGGTACACCACCCAATCTTGGTTAGTGATGGCCACGATACCCGTTCCTCCGGAGCACACTTTGAACTCGCGGAAGGAATCTCGTAGTAACTGTGGTTGCTATTGTTAGCATTTTTTATAGTCAATCATAGGCATAACTATGCTCACTAATGCGCGACGGATGGCCATATGCTTTTTTCTTTCATCGCTCTGAACTAAATCATATGCTTTGACCTGGAGGGACGTTATTTTCAGACGCTCCGTTGGCCATGATTTCGAGTCATCCTCAGAGATCTCCGCTTTCTGACAGGTAAAAGACGGGATTTCCCTTCCGTGAAGATCCATGATACTGAATCTCCAGCTGGGATCGACATGTAGCCCGTCTACAACGCTATCCGAAGTCTCTGTACTGCCCATACTGTACGCCTCGATGCATGATTCCCAGCATACATAGACGTGCGTCTCGTCCACTTCAACGTCGATGGCGCTTTGACTCGAAGGCAAACTTGGGTATGTACTTCCCGACCATGGTGGTGGTTCGAGCTGTCGGACACGATGGCGTGTTGACGAGGGGATGTGCCAGACCTCTAATCGGTATGTGTGGTGGAATTCGTCTCCGAGAACGAGGAGAATAGCCAAATAAGGATGGCGGACCGCGAGTTTATGATTCCCAGGTTCATAGTCGAGTTGCATGAAAGGGAGATACGCACCCCGCCGAGGTATTCCCTCCCTTATACTGGGATCCTGTCCGGTCAGATTGTTGGGAAAGGGCTGACCGGTGCTCCGATCCAGGGGTGGATAACTTGGTGGGAATAGAGGGACAGGCTCGGGCGATATTTCGATTTGCTAAGGCGAAGGCGAACATGGCAGATACGTTGAAGGGTCAAAACAATCGACAGACCTCCTCCAAATGTCAATTACAGCCATGTTTTGACGACCAACAATGATGAAACCGCTGCTGAACTGAAGGCTTCCACGCGCTATCTGTGAGGCGTATCCCTTTTGATGATGAACGGAAACCAGGAAGGAAGAACGGAGGGAACCCTGTGATTAGTAAGACAGTCCTGACTCGCAGCAGTCGAAGTGGAATGGGATGCTCCTACAGTCGGAAGAAACCAAAGGCATTCTTGAGTATCAGTGCTCACGACTAGAAAGTTCCCCCGGAATGTTGTCGCGATGATTGTCCGTTCAACTTCGTCCACCTTGAACTCTAAAAGCGGACGCAGCATGGTCCGAGGCGTGTTTTTCAAAGGGACTTGTTCCGCTTGAGGACCAGGGAGAGTACCTTGCCATGCGCGCTCAAGGAAGAAGTGTCTTTTGCCTAGACATGGTAGTCATCAGTGCCTCCTGAGCTTTGATGTCTGGCTGAGCAAACCTCAGACTCACAATACTCCTTCCAGTTGCTGACCCCTTTGAGCCAATCGGATATGCAAGGTCTTTTTAAAGCTTGATCAAGGTATTTGGAGCTACTTGATTCGCTAGTAGTGCTTTCATGTGACAGATCTTCGTCCACAAATCCGTGAAGTTGTGCTGCAGCCCGATAAACGACGTTTTGGTTCGTCCGTATGAGGTCTAGGAAAGAGGACGATGAAGCTTCAACAGAGCAAAGGGCTTGAATTGGCAAAAATGAGAATATCTTGAGCAGTAATTCGAGAGGAAGGGAGTGGAGAGACATGGAGGCACGAAGACCTTCCAATTCGAACCCTGGGAACGTCGCCAAGGAGCGTTGCCGCGGAGTTCGAAGTGGATCGAAATCTCCCTACACACGCGGTCAACTTCGACCAAATCGAAGCAAAGGAAGGGAGGTGTCGAACTCACTTGGACCTCCGTAGGAAGGCTGTTTCCATCATACACCGGATGGACCACCCTTAATTATTCGACATTACATAATTTTCCAAAACGTTCGGAACCTGCCCTGCCGACTAGGCTGTTCGTTTCCCGTCTCTGATACTTCTCTGATGGACCCGTTTCTCGCCGCAGTCGGACCGTGACGGGGAAGCTTGCCACTTCACTTCGACCCACTCTAAATATCGAAGTTCGTCATAGTTGACAATTCGATCTTCTTCGCTTCGCTCCGTGGCGATCCTACCTCCGGCCCTCATCCAATAGGCATGATCAGCTCTACTGAACATTTGATCGTACCGTAGCGTAATGGCTTCGACTGTACGGCAAACGGTGAGAATAAGTGCCCTGGAAGTCGCCCTTGTCGAACAAGACGTTCATGATGGCGCATAATTGCTCCCAATTATTCTCTTGAGCAGTCCGGAACGTGAGTGCCTTTCGGGGTAGCACAGCTTGTGAACGTTACTGCAGGCCCAAATCTATCTGTGTTCGGATTGAACGTTGGTCAGGAACGGGCTCTTCATTTGACCTCCATAGCGAACGAGACCCTCAATGTCAGTGTTGTCAATGACCGGGTAGATACCGGTCAGTCAAATGACTGGGGTCAGACGAGGTTTCAGTTTACCGAACTGAGCCCTGTTTTGACCTCATTTTGACCTCATTTTGACCTCTCGCCGGCCGAAGCCATGCAAAGCCCCCAGCGACGTCAAATTATATATTCAAAGCCTATAGAAAGCGGACACTATACATCCTGATCATCTTCGTCGTCATTATATCTCATTGCATCACCAATCACCAGATCTCGATTTACTCTCGCCTGGCATTCCTTCATCGAGTGTCCTATAAAATCCCGAGACTGCTTGCAACGGCTGTGAGAGACATCCGCAGGGTCCCCATCATCCCTGATGGTGAGTAAGCTTACGAACATGTTGCTATTGCAGCGCTAATATTAGTGATGGATGCAGGTCTACTCCGAGGATGCATTGCGGAAGCATTCCGTTTCGTCGCACGGTTGTAGGCTGGTCGTGTTAAGGGTTTCGGAAGAGGAGGTGCTAATCAAGGGGTTTTATAATAAGGAGAGCAGTTTTGTTGAAAGTTGTAAGCAGTCTGAGCTCAATGCAACGGTGTTTACAAAGGGGAGAGTTTTGTCCGCGGTGCGTTGCAGCGCCGTCTAGAGAACCACTCAGTCGACCTATACGACGCAGGGCGGACTATTCAACGCGGAGAGTCATTGTACTCCCTGCCGTTGATTTCTCGTTACTTTTGGCGGAAGGGCTCAGCGGTAATCATTCCTCTGATGCTGTGCCGCTAGTCCTTGGCTTCTGAACATCGTTTCGGCGTGTGTTTCAATGCGGTGCAGCACCTAGAGAAGCAGACTTCAAACTGCACCAAGTTTGTGAAGACGTGGTGATCCATCGCTAAAATATAGGGTCACCCCCGTCCCGGTTCGGAGATAACCAACAAACGCACAAGATCAATACAGGTGACAAAGGAGCAACCATGCTTATAGACCAAAGGGAAGGTTAAAGAAAGATGACATAAATAGCTGAACCAGGCAAGCAGACCAACAAGCTTGTCGACGACTCGGATATTATTTCATACCGGTGCCACGACCTGACTGGTTTGAATCACTCCATACGATCTCCTGTGACCTTCGGCGGCTGTAGCATTTGATTGGCATCCTCGGAGCGGTGCTATAGTCTACTCAGGGCTATTACCGAATTGTTTGACAATCCGAGCGACCTGTGGAGAAGGGACACACCATCCTCCCAACGATCTAGCTCACGACTCATATCAATTAAGCCAATAAGTGCGCTACCGCTGCCTTCTTTGTCGCCGAGGTCGGTCCAGATTTCCAAGGCTTCGTAGTAGAGTGGGATGGCTTCGCCGTACTGGCCTTGAAGCAGATGCACCTCCGCGAGGCCCCATAGCGCTGAGGCTCGATCCTCCCTGTCGCCGAGGCCTGTCCAGATTTCCAAGGCCTCGGAGTAGAGCGGGAGGGCTTCGCTGTACTGGCCTTGACTCCGGTGCACCGCGGCAAGTCCCCACAGAGCGTCAGCTCTGCCTTTACGATCGCCTAGACGTGTACGAATCTCTAAGGCTTCTGAATAGAGCGGGATGGCTTTATCATACTAGCCCTAAAGCCGATGCACGTCGGCAAGACCCAAGAGAGCTGAGGTCTTATAGTTGCTATCACTGAGGTCGGTCCAGGTTTCAAGGGTCTCGAAGTAGAGCGGGATGGCTTTGTCGTACTGGCCTTGAAGTCGGTAAACATCCGCGAGACCCCACAGAGCTGAGACTCTATCTATCGTGTCATTGAGGTCGGTCCAGATATCCATGGCCTCGGAGTAGGGCGGAATCGCTTCGTTGTACTGGCCCTGAAGCCGATGCACCTCAGCAAGCCCTAAAAGAGCTGAGGCTCTGCCTTTTCTATCGTCGAGGTCGGTCCAGATTTCCAAAGCCTCGTAGTAGAGCGGGATGGCTTCGCCGTACTGGTCTTGAAGCCGATGCACCTCCGCGAGGCCCCATAGCGCTGAGGCTCGATCCTCCCTGTCGCTGAGGCCTGTCCAGATTTCCAAGGCCTCGGAGTAGAGCGGGAGGGCTTCGCCTTGCTGGCCTTGGATCCGATGCACCGTGGCAAGCCCCCACAGAGCGTCAGCTCTGTCCCTACAATCTCCGAGATTACGAATCTCCAATGCCTCGGAGTAGATCGGCATGGCTTTGTTGTACTGGCCCTGAATTAGATACACCTCGGCAAGACCCAAGAGAGCTGAGGTCCTATACTTGCTATCACTGAGGTCGGTCCAGGTTCCAAGGGTCTCGGAGTAGAGCGGGATGGCTTTGTCATACTGGCCTTGAAGTCGGTAAACATCCGCGAGACCCCACAGAGCTGAGACTCTATCTATCGTATCATTGAGGTCGGTCCTGATATTCATGGCCTTGGAGTAGAGCGGAATGGCTTCGTTGTACTGGCCCTGAAGCCGATGCACCTCAGCAAGCCCTAACAGAGCTGAGGCTTTGCCTTTTCTGTCGTCGAGGTCGGTCCAGATTCCCAAAGCCTCGCAGTAGAGCGGGATGGCTTCGCCGTACTGGTCTTGAAGCCGATGCACCTCCGCGAGGCCCCATAGCGCTGAGGCTCGATCCTCCCTGTCGCTGAGGCCTGTCCAGATTTCA
>WSTX01005317.1:0-35365 GCA_019633405.1 Tulasnella sp. 408 | reverse complement strand
TCGCGATCGTGGCATCCTTTCTGTGGGACGGTCCAATACGACCAATCGTGTTGGGTACGTTGAAGTCGGGAGAAAGCCGCAGGGATGCGGGCGGCTGGTTGTCCTCTGCCACTGTAGAGTTTAAAAGTCTCATGAGCACGAATTCGCATTGGGTGGTAGGCAGATAAACGCTAACCTATTTCCAGCCTCGATGACCAGCACCTTGAAGTCATTCCGTTCTGTCAACCGATTCGCCAAGACCATGGCAGCTGTTCCACCTCCAACGATGACGAAGTCGAACTCGTCGTCATCTTTGCTTGACGGTCCGTTGTTATCGTCGTTCACAGGTTGTCCGATTTCTTTTGCGCTGAAAAATGTCTTGGTTGTGTTGGCTGACGATTCGCTGGAAAGCGCGTATGCAGCAGCGCCGACAGCGACTGCTGCTGCCCCGATTGCTAGAGCTGTATTAGCTTTGGTGGACATTTTGGAACGGCGCATAGGTATGTGTGTGGGGAGAGTTGGGAGTTGGGGAAAGGACAACAAGTACTCGATTGTTGGCATGTGACCCGGAAATGACGATAACCGGGGAGGCCCCCGGGTTCCTGGAGACAAAAGGCTGACATAACATGCCCCTCTTCTCCCCTTCGCAGATCTATTAATTGACATCGGTATGCCGACACATTCTATTTATGGACACTACCGAGGGCGAAGACGGGCGGGCCCTCACTAGCCTTCCGCGGTCAATAAGTGGGTTCAACCTTCGGATCCAACAGCCCGGAAGCGTGCATTGCTCCGCTCGCGCCTCTTACTGGATATCGTCCCTGAGATGCGCCGATTCGGGTTTGAGGAGGCACTTGTTGGTTGAAGGATCGCTCGGCGGATACCATCCTACGATTGGGATTGCAGTATGTTGCATCCAGAGAGTACTAGTGGAGTGAATGGATGGTCTGGACCCATGGAAGTCGAAAGGTGTGTTGGGGGAAGAGTAGTCGGTGGGATGTTCGGTTCATGTGATCCATCGGGGAGGTTGGCTGTCAAAAAAGGCACCGGATGCTGATCTGACGTAAACAGGTTTACACGTTTCCTCCCAGAGCGGCGCGTAGCCAGCGCCATTTCCCCACCCTCGGCGCCCCTGGCTAAGCCTGATTAAGGTTCCACTTAAGGTTGTTGGTTCGCACTGCGCCTGGCTTCGTTCATCACCTATCGAGTGCTTACTTGAAATCCCTTTTTTGGAGAGTATCCGGACTCTGTAGTTCAGGTCCGATTACCGACTCATCTCCCAGCCTCACTTAGATCGGACGCTTCTGGTTCTCCCTTCAGCCTAAGAAAGCTCCGACATCATCACCGGCGTTTTCGGTTTAAGCGCTGACATGATGCAGTTACAGGCAAATGATAATCTCAGGAATAACAAGGGACAAAAAAAACAACAACACTAACAATGCGGAGTAGGACGAAGCTCATGAAACGGGAACGCATACTTGATCAGAGTCGAAGGAATCAGGAATGTCTGACATGGCAGGCGGCGGGCAGCGCTCCCGCAACCGAGGGTGTGCTATGCAAATGTAAAAGACCGTTCTCAGAACAGCGCAAAAAGCAGAAAGGGGATCGCGGCTGGGAGAAGCCAGCTTAAAGCGACCGATGGGACACTAGAGAGGAAGGCGAGGTTCGCGATGGCCATCATAAGGAGCGAGGGGAGGAGCAAGACAGCCGAGTACACTGTCAATACGTGAGGGAGCGTAAAAGTGATCGAGAGCGACCGCAAGGCGTGCAGCCAATCTTTGACTTGCGGTATGGATGCACACTAAAAAGTCCCAAAACGAGGACATGAGTTTGTGTATGTGGTTACACTCCACTTCCAAGGGAAAATAGTTCCTTACTATATTTGAAGCTGTGGTGAGCCGGTCCTTGGAGTGCCGTCGATGAAGGATGAGCGACATAAGAACCGACGCTCCGGCCATCGAAGCGGACAGCATCGTTGTTTCAGATTGGTGCCCGGCTGCGAGCAAAGCAGTGTCCATCCTACGAGTGCCGAACACGCCGGTCAGTCCTGTAAGGTGGAGGCAGGCCCCCCTAGAGCTCACGCAAAGATGGCCAGGCTCTGAATATCGTATGCGGAAGAAAAAAATCCGTTTCTTAGAACTAACAGGATCCCCGTGGGGGTTCAATTAGCTCACCGATACACCCATCGTAACCCAATTCACGCGCAGCTCCTCAAAAAGTTTGTGCCAATCGCGTTGGTACACAACCCTGCCGTTCCAAAGTGTCGCGAGCCGAGCGAAAGTAGATCTGGACATCCCGAGACAAAATGCTTCACCAAGGGCGATTCTGAGGCTCGCTTTCTCCTGAGATTGGTAGTAATCAGGGAGCCCCTGAAGACGGTCTAGCCGAGGTGATGTCAGGCCATATTTATTGATGTGGCGAAATCGGCCTGCAAGGATTTTGCGATCGGCGTAAGCAGCGAGCGTTAATTAAAAGGTCGTATCCGCGTACAATAGATAGCCCAAAGTCTTGCTAAGTCATTGATTTGAGCGGTACTCAGAAACGTTCTAGTTTCTGGTGGTGGTCAGGACTTACCGGCGGAGACGACTCGGGAAGGCTCGAGTGCGCCATGGTGGCAGACTATGAAGTTAACCCAAAAACCAGTTAGCAATCTCGTTGGGCTATGGGTTGTAGTCTCTTACTCTCATATCTTTCAAACACGCTTAAGTACTTAGCGCATTCTTTCCCGGTCCAAGGGCAAGTGGAGCTGGGCGATGTCAAGTCATCTATGTCGTCAAAAATCACAATTAACGCCAGATTCCACGTCGCAAACAAGTTCCTTCACCTATTGCTCCATGCCCGAGGATGGCTCTAAGTTCTTCCTCTGCCTCCGACCATGATTGGATTTCACGGTGACAGGGGAAATTTTCGACGTGGTTCCAATACTCTCCGGTTAACGCCGATTCTGCATGAAAAGAGCAGTTGAATTGAATGAAAACATAAAGTGACATGCAATCAAAGCGGAGCGCCGGAGAATAACGTACTCAGGAAGCCATCCGTTTCGAAGGGATCCATGCCCAGCTCGGCGGTAGTGACCGGGCGTGCCCAAAAGACTTGCCGGTTTGTATGATCGATGTAGCAGTATTGGACAGCGTTCTTCCCATCTTCCGGTATGTTTAAGTAGATCTCAATGTTGTCGTCGTATTGAGGGGACCCAAGTGCTTCGATGAGTGCGGTTGCGGCTAGTTCTAAAACTCCTGCAGTAACAGAGTTTCTGGAGGGATCAACCGTTGTCACGGTCCTCAATCTGGCGTGACGGAAATATCCGTCACCCTCAGGGGTGATGTGACATTCCCAACCCCCAGTGGTGCTGGTGCAGGAAAGGCGTGTATATAAGCCACGCCTCATCTGAGCTGAATTGTCGCTTACTAAGGAAGAGGGACAATATGGGACCACGGCGAGATGAGCGAGACTTTGTGCGAGGTAAAATTGCTGTAACGCGATTGATTTAGCTTGGGGAGAACGCCGATGTTAGCGAAAGTCGGACCGCTGACATATTATTGTATGTATTGTTAGTCGAGGGCAGGACGGGCACCAGTGTGAATGTGCCTTCTCCATGAATCAATTAGTAATCAGCCGAAGTTTTGGGAATTTGGCATCTCAAGTGTCACCTTGTCGATCGGGCAGGGACATGATGGCGTTCTCTTGAGTGGCAGGCCTTGTTTCTTCTCCGCAGCTAGTAGGTCAGCCAGGAAACGAATTCATCAGTGGACGATGGTGGGATGATCACGAGTGACGAGTGGGTATCTCAGGGAGCTTAAGAGGAGGTTCTGGGGAAGAAACGAGCAAGGGAGGAGGTACTGAAATAAACGGCCGGCTGCAATCGACGTTCCCGGTCTCTTCCTGTGAGAGCGCCAAGGACGGTGCCCTGAGCGTTTGTGATGGAAATTGAGCTTACTCGAGGTGAAAGGAATAACGACTTCTACCACTTTTTGGACTGTGTTTGAGACTTGTAGGCTGGAATTAGGCAGAGGCGGGTTTGTAGGGTGAGGGTAATTGGTCGTGGAAAGGATCTTGAATCCCCACGTGACCACGCTGTTCATCCTTCGTTCCTTCCCGACTTCCTCGTCAAACGCTCGGCTGCCTTGCCGCGAATACCTTTCAACCAGCTTGTAAGGCCGTTGCAAGCACGGCAAGGCCCGCTACGCTAGATAATGGTCCAGATTTCTCTCTAAGTTGATTTAATCACCAGGCTGAAGCTTCCAGCCGTTGATAAAGTCTCGGCGTGACGGCGTCGCATTCGCCAGCTTCGCTGCCGAGACGCTCGTCCGTCCCGCTGTTGAATCAGCCACAATGTATAAATGATATCTCGTTGATATATCTATCTATAGGATTCTTTAATTGCTATCGACTACCTCAAGTTTAGGGTGCTGGCTATATGGTTCGGGTCTCAATCTAGATTACACTGTATACGCCGATCTAAAAGCTTACACCAAGAAAAGATAATGAGACGAGAGCGAAGCAACGGGGGACTCGGGAAAAATTATGGCTGTTCCTCTTGTATTATGACTCTGAACCGGAAAGTTGATCGATCCCAGTTGCTGAGGGTAGCATTATGGGAAGCAGAATTGTCCACAATGACGCGCGGAGGTTTTCCATCCAGAAAGCAGAGTATGGAGCGGTACATAACGCATATTTACTGTCACACCAATATTGGGAAGAAGCGGGAGTACAGGGGGGATTTATAGGAAAGAAGGGGCAGTGCTTACACGAGTGTATCCCGCTTCATTTTAGCACGATGGTGGCACAACGATCGGAATATCGGCCCGGCCACCGCTCGGCCAACTGCGGAGAGGGAATTCTGCCATGTGGGAATTTGCACGTGATCGACACCTTTACTCCCACCCCCCCCCTCCCGGTCACCCCATAAAACCCACTATTAACGTAGCGGGAATCTTAATTCGAAAGATTGGGGCTTACCTTCCCATGAGAGGAGGATCGATGGGGCATGAATTCTATTCGTGGGTGGCGGGATCCGAGAGTTGACCGGGTGAGGAAGGAGAATATGCGGTCCGAGTCCCGAAACGGATAATCAGTAAGGCTCGGTGTCTTGGTCAAGCAGTTGCGCCTTAAATTGGACTGTACGCGGCATGCCAAGGCGCCGTGTTTCGTATGTATATAACACGAGGAACGTTCTGTATATGGTACAGCGAAATCGACGAAATCCGCTCTCCAGGTCATTCGCCTCTGCTCCCCTGCATGCGTCTGGAGGTCATGGCTTGTCCCACTCACGCTTTGTTTGTGAGGCTGCAAACATTTTTGGGGCATCGGCGGAGAGTGACCTGTGAGGTTGAATGAGTGAACAAATACTTTGCCCGCGATTATGTCATATACACTCAGCGACGTTGGGCGGTTTGAGCGCGGCATGGGAATGGCTCGAAGGTGTAGCGAAGAGCCGATTGAGGATGGAAAGCGGTTCGGACAACAACGCGGGGAAGCAGTAATCCTGCGCCACCACGTGACACGGTCTTGTTTCTCGACTTCCCGACCGCTAGGAGCTACCGGGTTGGAGTTCAACGACTTGTTCAAACAATCCAACTTACCTTCTATGCCTCCTTTTACCCGACTGAAGTCTTGTCTGCATCGCTGCGATTACTACCTGTGCGGGACATTCTTCCAGGTGACGGAAGCGTATTTTCGGCGAATCATAGGGCTAGGTGGATGAACAATCTTATTATTCGGCGGCGGAGCTGGAGTGTGACCAGGAGAAGCAACAGGATTTACGGATCAAGTCTCTCTGTATACGATCCGCTGAGGAGAGCTCGAGCTCCAAGTCGCGCAGCCGCGTCACCACCGACTACATCGTCCGAAGGCGGTCTACAAGCGGCGTGTACCTCTTGATCACATTTGTAAATAAATGCAATGGCTTTTGTTGGCTGGTACCGGGAAGCCAACCTGGCGGGGGAGGATTGAGACGGGCTTGACCTGTGGCTTAGAAGCCCTTCGGACCGTATACTCTTATGTCGGCCGTCGACAGAGTCGGTCAGTTTGAATTGGAGGGGATGGACTTCTCCGTGGTCTTTATAGGGTACTGGTTATTTTGCGTGGACAGTAGCACGGATTGGGATTGCGCCGCACCCCTTGAGTGGAGTTGATTGGCATTCTGAGCACGTCCCAAGGGACAGATAAGAATATCCATTGGGAGAGGGCCGGGGATGTTCAGTTGAGGTGGTTCACTGAGGAGATGCGAACTGGACAACAACCCCCTGATGACGTAAACGCAACCTTCCAAGGGGCCCAATCGGGCGGCCCGCACTCCTGCAATGGCAACGTATACCTTAAGCTTGTCACTTTATTGCCCTCCTCTCGTAAGTGTCCCTCTTTTGTCTGCACTTCGGTTGTTTTGACAGTGGCATTTGCCTTAAGCACGTACCATAAAAACCTTCCTGAACAAATCACATATCCGTCCTTCTAACGTAGAATGAGGCGACGGGTAAAGAGGGTATAATATCTCTTTCTGGCGGTATAATACACCTAGACGACACACCATGATACATAGCGCGACCTAACGCTTCCGGACGCCACATTACAACTTCGCCATATCATTGGACCTGGGATGGCAGGAGCATAACCGGCAAGCCCGACTCTAGTGGAGATGGAATACCCCTACTTTATCAAAAGGAGACTTAATCATCAAACGGCACTCAGACTAATTTTCATCCTTGCAGGATGGTACAGAGAAAAGGAGGAACCCGAATAAAGGCTCGGACAAGGTGAATCAAAGTTACAAACACAGAAAGCATGACGAAGGGAATGAAATCCGACGATCAACCACCAGTGGAAAAGAAATACAGTCACATGAAGCACTCTCTATCCGCGTGGGGGGCGGGATTTGATCGTGAGGCAGGGTTTCGTCAGTCGGGACGGGTACCCCAGGCTGCCAAGTCACCAGAGTCCCCCATCCTGCTAGGTCCCCGCATAGTCCATCCCACACGCATACTTACACAGAAATCACTTAGAAACCATTCATCAAGGCTGTATATCTTCACTTCAAGCCCGGGCGAATGCTGCTTGGCCATGGAATACCCTCCGCGCGACGCAGACCTCCGAAAGTCTCCAACCAACGTTTGCAACATGTTCTTCGTCTCCAAGACGGCTGTATACTCCTTTGGAATGAGCGTACGATGCTTCCGCCTCAGAATGCTGGTCCTGCAAGAGGTAGATATTTCCTAGAATACGACCTGCCTTCGCGGCATCCATTCCGACTCCGAAGCTAGTGTAGACCTTCTTGGCCTCGGTATACAACACTTCCGCCTTGAAAAAGTCCCCCTGCCGACGATAACCCCGCCCAAGCCGACAACGCGTATCCGCATCTCGTGTGGTGCCAAGGTTGGGATAGATCTTATTGACTCCGATTTCCGCGTCCTGCAAGCGATAGATAATCTCCAGAGTGCTGCTTACTTTTGCGGCCCTCTTTGCGTCTTCGAGGCGGATGTAGATTTTTTCTGCTTCCGTGTACGATTTCTCCGCCTTGGCATATTCGGCCTGAAGGCGATAGACCCTCCCGAGCTCGCAGCGTGCCCCGGCAACATCCCTTTCGGCTCCGAGACTGCTGTAGATGTCCTTGGCGTTTGTGTATGATGC
Source organism: Tulasnella sp. 408 (assembly GCA_019633405.1). Classification (NCBI taxonomy): domain Eukaryota; kingdom Fungi; phylum Basidiomycota; class Agaricomycetes; order Cantharellales; family Tulasnellaceae; genus Tulasnella; species Tulasnella sp. 408. The sequence continues at coordinate 27,763 of WSTX01005317.1, read as the reverse complement.
TTCTGCCTTTAAATACTCGCCCTGCAAGCGATATATATATCCCAGGATACAGCCTGTTTTTGCGACATCCCGTTCGGCTCCAAGGTGGGCGTAGATCTCCCTAGCATCTATGTACGATGCTTCGGCATTGGAATACTCTCCCTGCAAACGATATAGCTCTCCCAATTCCGAGGCAGTATCTGCAGCCTCCTTCGCTCCGAGGCGAGTGTAAATTTCCTTAGCCTCCAAGTATAATGTTTCTGCCTTGGAAGCCCTATCCTGGAAGCGATAGACCTCTGCCAGCGCGCAGGCGGTATCTGCAGCCTCTTTCGCTCCGAGACGAGCGTAAATTTCTTTAGCTTCCATGTATAATGATTCTGCCTTGAAAAGCTTATGCTGCAAGCGATAAACCTCCCCCAGCGCGCAGGCAGCAGTTGCAATCTCCTTTTCATTTTTGAAAAATGCGGAGAGCGCCTTGGCCCTTTCGTATTGCGCTTCTGCGTCAGAATACTTGCCCTGCAAGAGATAGATTGCTCCAAGCTCCCGGGCAGCACATGCAACCTTTGCCGATCCGAGACGCGAGTACAGGTCGTTGGCTTCTTGGAATAATGCTTCTGCCTCGAAATAGTTGTTCCGCAAGCGACAAACCTCCGCCGGCTCCCAGGCAGCATCCGCAGCCTCACTTCCAATTTCACAACGGGGGTAACGTATCCTGATCATGTGGTACTGTTGTTCTGCATCGAGATACTCCCCCAGAAAGCGATCGACCGCTCCCAAAGCCCAGGTAGCGTTTGCAACCCCCACTTGATCTCCAAGACGGGAGTAGATCTCCTTAGCTTCGCTGTATGATACTTTTGCCATCTCCCACTCGCGCTGGAAGCGATAGAACTGTCCAAGCCCCCAAGCTGCATCCGCGACACCCTTTTGGGCGCGAGGTTCGGCTCCATGCCTGGCATAAAGCTCCTTGGCCTCCGTGTATAATACTTCCGCACGAGAATAATAACCTTGACCTACTCTTGCGGCGTCTCTTTCGGCTCCAAGGCCAGCGTACCGCCTTCTCGCCTCTCTGCAACATACCTCCGCCTTGAAATATTTGCCCTGCAGGTGATAAACCTCTCCAAGCTTCCATTCAGCATATGCGACATTTTTCTCAGCTCCAAGTCCAGCGTAAAGATTTTTAGCTTCTATGTACGATGACTCTGCATCGGAATACTCGCCCACCAAGCGATGGATGTCTCCTAACCCAAGGACGGCATCTGCAACCCCGTTATCTGCTCCGAGCTTGTAGTAGATCTCCTTGGCTTCGGTGTAAGATACTTTTGCCGCAGAATACTGCTTCTGCAGGTAATGGAGCTCTCCCAGTCTCAAAATGGAATCTGCGATGCCCTTATGGGCTCCAAGACGTGTATAGATCTCTATGGCTTCACTGTAATACGCTTGAGCCTTGGGATAATCAGAGTCGTTCTGCAAGCGACACAACTCTCCCAGCTCCCAAGCGGTATTCGCAACACCGTCGTCCGCTCCAAGACGGGAGTATTTCTCCATGGCTTCGGTGTAGAAGTTCTTTGCCTCGGAGTATTCGCGCCGAAGAAGATACACTTTACCCAGCGCCCAAGCAGCGTGTGCAACATCCTGTTCAGCACCAAGCCGGGCAAAGAGCTCTTTCGCGTCTTTGTACGATGCCTCGGCTTTGGAATACTCGCTCCGAAGGCGATACACTTGTCCCAGACCCCACATTGCATCCGCGACTCCCCTTTGGACCCCAAGACGTACGTAAATGCTTTTGGCATGTATGTACGAAGACTCCGCCTTCCGATACTCCTTTTGCCTGCGAAAGATCTGAGCCAAGCCCAAAATTGCACCTGCTATCTGCTTATTAGTCCCATGACGCGCGTAAATCTCCTTAGCTTTGATGTACGATGCTTCTGCCCGACCGAACTGCCCCCTTGCACTCAAGACCGCTCCCTGTCCCATAATCGCATCTGCGACGGTTAACTCCTCCCGAGCTAAACTGGCGACCTTCACTGCTCTCTCAAAATACGATGCCGCTCTGTCAATCTTGCGATTTTCAAAGCTGGTGTATCCTAACGCGCACAGAAGCTGCCCTGAATAGCTCTCGCGTCTGACGGTATTTCTTCTCGCTGGAGTGATTCGGCCCTATATGCAGAGATTTGCAATCAAGACCAGGAAAATCCTACGCTCAAACCACCGCACCATCCAACTAACGGTCTTCTGACATTCCTCTGCAGTCGGCCTCTTGCTAGGGTCCATCGACCAGCAACGGGTCATCATAGCGCACAAAGCCCGCAGTTGGGAGATATCCTCATTGCTCGCAATCGGAGGCAGGTTGCCTCTCGTTACATTGAGGAAAATAAGGGACTCTCTGAATATATCATCGAATGGGAGCTCCCCAGTCATAATCTACGGGAACCGTGTTAGTAAGGCACCGTGAGCGGTGGGATATGTGTTCGCCTCACCTCCCAGCAGATCCAAGCAACGGCCCAGAGATCGCTAGCCAAAGTAAACGGCTTCTCATTCAACAGCTCAGGAGCAGCCCATCGAAGAGTGTAAGCCGGGCCTGTGAGCGTTATGAACGTCCCGAACTCATCGATTGTAATGACGGAAGGTTCCTCGTTTCCAATCGGGCTCAGGGCAGGTTGGGCCGGTAATGCCGAACCAGCCAGGCGACCTGTCTTTTCTTGTGTTTGCTGCGATTGGAGTTTGCGGGCCGATCCAAAATCTGTTATTACCGCTCGACTTTGAGAATTAACGAGGATATTAAGCTAGAATTGATGACGAAGTTGCTGGAGTCCAGGTTCAGGGCACAAGATCCGTAGTGCTTACCGACTTCAGATCCCCGTGGCATATCGGGGGATCTCTGGAGTGAAGATACTCCACACCACATACAACGTCAAAGATCTGAAAGCCGGCCCTTGAGAAAAGCTCCATTCCTGCAACAAAATAAGCATACCAGAGACAGGCGTTCGGGTATCACCCAATCTTGTGAATGAATGAACTCCCTAAGGTTCCCATTTTCCTCCCAGCCGAGAAGAATCCAACCAATCCCTTCATCGGCGTTTTCGACAAAGCCGACCAGCTCGACGACATTACTGTGCTTAACTTCACCTAACAAGCTAAGCTCGTTTGCGAAAGACTGGAGATGCACCCGTCACTGGTCAGCCGAAGAGATAGGGCTCAGGCACGTGTCGAAAGAAACGAACTGCAACTTCGGCGCGCTTGCCGACGCCGCCGCCGAACCTAAACTTTTTGACCGCAACCGTCTGGACGGAGCCGAAAGAACTTCCACCATCTGGGTCATCGGGCCTATGACTTGAAGCTGTAGCCTTGGTGATGTCGGCACTTCCTCCTCGTTTCTGTTCACTGTCGTTGGAGAAAACGAGGTCCTCTGCGTGCATTCGCCATTTCGATAACGCTTCGACGACAGCTCGCTTATAGAAAAAAAAGTTCGACAGGTGAGCGAACCGCGAAGTCATCGTGACCTGCATACTTCAACTCACTAAAGATAACTTGAGCCGTTTTGGCTCTCGAGAGGATTTGTACATCTCGTCGATCTCCTCCGGAGGTGATTTTCGCTTGCTTGATCCGGTTATCAGTCCTGAAGTACAGTCTGGCATGGCGTGTTGGCGAATAGATGGATATGTTGGGATGGAAGTTGCTGTGACGCCGGTAATTCCAGGGAGGACGATGAGAGTTGCGGAAGAGGGGATCGGGAACGGTGCCTATTAAACGATCCAGTAAGAAGGACGAATAGAGGAATCCGAAACGAATGGAAGGAGGCACAACATGGGTCTCGAGAAGGCATCAATTATGCACCGCTTCGATCTCGACCCGGCAAGAACGACCAGCCGAGCGGTGTATCGCACTTTCCGGCGAATTTTCGTCCGTCCAATCTCCCCGCAGGTGTAACGCACAGTTTCCAAGTTCAAATCCAAGCTTTGTCAAAGCTACTCGATGGAAGACTGGAGCTCAAACAGAGCGAAAGCAGGAATGCCGAATGGTGATTTCTCTTCCCCGGCCTTCGACAAATAAGAGAGCTCGAATGCGTAGGTCTCCGCGCGCAAAGTCTAGCTTGGTATCAGATCACTTGTTCACTCGTTCGGGGCTATCATATCGCGATGGATAGAACGTTTTCAGTTTAATGGACTTCACTTGCATCCATGATTCACCTAGGGCTCCTCGATTAATTATTCTCCTGAATCAAGTTAGCCGCCTTTTCCGCAGTCCCCAGTTGGTCGGTACACTCGTATGCGCGCTCACTCTCTCCGGCTGCACGCTCATGCCGACGACTCGGCCTCCTTGAAACCTGTACACTCCTAATCGACTATCAACGACGCCCTCACCTCCCAGAGACACCATACGCATGGTGCAACTCCGGTTGGGTGGATATCTGAGTCGCGGTGGGGGATTTGCTGAATGCGCGGTTATCGCGGTCAGATGGGCTGTGCGCCGGTTTGGTGCAAGTGGATCAAAACAAGAACCTAGTCTCAACGCGACTTCGAATTACGTTTCAATTTCTACGTTCTATTTGGTACCTATTCCGTGGCTCATAAACGGGTCTTATCGTTCAGGTCGATTACGGACTTGAACGGTTTGGTGTTGCAGAGTTGGTACGTGAGCTAGACGCGGCGAACCCGGCTCTCCTCCATCGTGTGTCATGGCAAGGTAACTGAGATTTGAGCAAAGGGCGTGGTTCAGGAGTCAAAATGAAGGAGGATTAAATGCCCGTAGGGTCGATGACGTTGAGGTTTGTCTCATGGATTGGCAGACGTGAGTGTTGCGCTTCCTCTGCTTGTTGGACCTTACGCCGGGTGATTATGGTCATCGCTTTAGGAAGGTCAGACTCTGCAAGAGGTTCAGATTTTCTTTAAACTTAAGTAAAAGAGTGAACTTAGTTCGATTCACTCAGCGTTAGGCTAAAGGGGGTATTATGAACTCCACGTCAGGCGCTCGTCTTCTCTCCAAGTTGTCGAACACTCCTGCATAGATCCCTCTCGCCCAGCCCAGCTACCTCCTCCCAGTACTCGTTGACGCGATACACTTCCGTATGCTGTAGTCGGCGATGGCACAACTTTAGAAGCTACCTTCAGGAGTTGATTTAATCTTCTTTCGGATCGCTGAAACCGCTGGAACGACGTCTTGAACGATTTAGAAGCCCATCCTTGAGTGTGATCCACACCTTTTTGGGACTAAACTAACTCTTTATAGTTCTCTGGAGCACCGGGTTGAGTCATCACTGGGCTTCCGCTCCAGCGCCCTCCCGAAATCTTGGTTCTGGTCCAGGTTAGTTCGCGATTGTCCTTTCTGGGGGATAGCCCAATACGTCCAACCGTGTTAGGTGTGCTGGAGCTGGAAGAATATGGCCGGAACGTCTTGGGATTGGAGCCGCGAGACAGAGTTTTGTGAGGAGGTGAGAGGTGCGCAAAAGCTCACTTGTTCCCCGCTGCAATGACGTCCACGTCCACATCAGTCCTCGGAGTTAAACGACTCGCCTGGACTATTATAACCGTACCCGTCCAATTCCAACAGAACCTAACGCACTAGCATCTTGGAGTCGAATGGGCCCATGTTCTTGTTGGAGGATTGCCTGTCCGAGCGGTCGAAAGACTAGCGCAGTTCGCTATCGGAGTGAGATGACTTAGGTGACGAACTGCCTAAGATTGTGTATACGGTGGCACCAACAACGACTATGATTCATCCTACTATATATTGGGGCAGTGTTAACGTTACTGTATATTTTCGAGGCGTTGAAATGACACGTGGACAACTCACCGATTTAAATTTCCGACCCCGAACACCCAAAGCGGTACCTTTCCGTCAACGACCGACATAGACACGTTCTTCCATAGTCGCAACTTGGGCTCATTCCGAGAATCCGCTTGGCGGGCCTAGAGAATGGTGGCTTGTTGGGGTCGAATGAATGGACGGACAATTCGAACGTGAATTGAGCGCACTTGATGGATAGCTGGGAATTGAATTGCGTCACGTGCGCGGTGCATCAGCGAAGCTCAAATGCGTCCAGGCACATAGTGAGTGCTGGGAGACCCACCAGGGGTCGATGAGAGGTTTGTCCCGTGGGCGGGCAGACTTTAGAGTTTAGTTCTTGGTCGTGTCCCGAAAGGAGATTGCATGAATAGGGTTGTTATTTCCTGATATTCGGGTGACTGAGCGCGTGTTGCGAGGGGAAAAGTCACATCGTACGCTATTCAATATATCAATAAGGACGTTAATATTACGCAGTGATGACGATGGTGATACATAGAACTACAGGGGTACACTGGACTTCCTCGATGTCGGGAGGTGATGGCTTTTAGTAAGTGCTGCCAGTGCCTTGGAATACTTTCCCTGTAGGAAATAGGTCTCTACCAGCCCCCAAACTCCATCGCCGGCAGTATTCTTGGCCCCTAAACGGGTATAGATTCCTTGGGCCTCGGCGTACAATGGTACTGCCCTAAAATGCCTGCCCTGCAAGCGGTAGACCTCTCCCAGATTTAGCACAACTTTTGCAACGTCCTTTTCGGCTCCGAGACGGGCGTATATGTTCTTCGCTTCAGTGTACGATGCTTCTGCTTGGGGGTACTTGGCTTGCAAGCAATAGACTTCTCCTAACCTACAAAGTGCCCCCGCAACACTTTTTTCTACGCCTAAACTGGCGTAAATCTTCTTGGCCTCGATGTACACTGCTGTTGTCTCCTGGTAAAGCCCTTGGGAGCAATATACCTCTCCGAGCCGCAAACCAACATCCGCAGCATCCCTTTGGGCTCCCAACCGGGTGTAGATCTCCTTGGCCTCAATGTAGGATACTGCTGCTTTGAAATGCTCGTCCTGCAAGCGGTAGACTTGCCCCAGCCTAAAACCGGCATCCGCAACGTCCCTTTCGGCTCCAAGACGGGCGAATATTTTCTTCGCTTCAGTAAACGATGCTTCGGCCTCTGAATGCTTCGCCAGCAACCGATAGACTCGTCCTAACCCCATAATTGCGACTGCAGCACCCTTTTCGGACCCTAAGCGAGCGTACGCTTCCTTGGCCTCGGTGTACACTGCTGTTGCCTTGTGGTAATCATCCTGGGAGCAATAGACCTCTCCAAGCCTTAAATCAACATCCGCAACATCCCTTCCCATGCCGAAGCGGACATAGATCTCCCTCGCTTCCATGTACATGGCCTCGGCCTTTGAGTACTCGCCATAGGAGCGATAGAGCTCTCCTAGACCCGACCCCGCATGTGCGACATCCTTTTCAGCCCCAGGACCCGGGCAGCTATCTCCGGTCGTGGTGTGCGCAATACCCGGCTTAGAGTACTCTTTCCGTGCCCGATAGACCTCTTCTAAGCCGAAAATTGCATCTAATGCACGTTTTTCGGCTCCGAGACGGGCGTAGATCTCTTGGGCTTCAGTGTACGACGCTTCTGCCTCGGAGTGTTTGCCCTGCAGGCGATAAGCCTCTCCTAGCCCCAAAAATGCGCCCGCTACACTCGACCCATCCTCCAAATGAGTATAGATCTCCTTGGCCTCTTTGTACAGCGCTTCCGCCTGGAGGTACTTGCCCTGCAATTTATAGATCTCTCCAAGCCTCAACCCAGTCCCTGCGACGCTCCTTTCCTCCGCTAGCCGGGTATAGATCTCCTTGGCCTCGCTGCACAATTTCTCCGCCTCGGAAAATCTGCTCTGCAAGCCATAGAGTTCTCCGAGCCTTAAGCCGGTCCCCGCAACACTTCTTTCGGCCCCCAAACGGGTATAAATCTCCTTGGCTTCGATGTACAACGCTTCCGCTTCGGAACGTTTGCCCTGCAAGCGATAGACTTCTCCTAGTCCCCAACACGTGTATGCAACATCCTTTTCGGCGCCAAGGCGCGTATAAACTTCCTTGGCCTGGGTGTATGATTCTTCGGCCTCGGGGTATTTGCCTTGCGTGCGGTAGACCTCTCCTAGTCCCCAAATTGCATCTGCGACATCCTTCTGCATTCCAAGACGCTCGCAAATATTCTTGACCTGAGTATACGAGAACTCTGCCTCGGCATACTCTTTTCGCATGCGATAAACCTGGGCCAAACTCCAAATTGCATCCGTGACATGACGTTCGGCTCCACAACGCGTGTAGATGTTTTTGGCTTTGATGTACCATGACTCTGCTTCGGAGTACCTATGCAGTACGCGATATGCCGTCCCTTGTCCCATCATCGCATTTGCGACTGCCAGGTCATTCCCGGCGGACCGGGCTGCTGTGAACGCTCTCTCGAAATATTCGATTGCTTCTTCGTTCTTTTGGTTTTCAAAGCTAATGTAGCCTAGCGCACACAGCACTTCGGGAGAATAGTTCTCGCACGTGACGAGATCTCTTCTGGCTGGAACTGTTCGGTCCTGGAGATACGGATGAGCAACTGTGGCAGCAGAAGTCATAGTTCAAACAACCTTACCAGCCAAGCAATGTTCTTCTCACATTCTTCCGATGTTGGCCTCTTGTAAGGGTCCATCGACCAGCAACGGGTCATAATAGCGCACAGAGCTCGTAGTTGAGCAATGTCCTCATTGTTCGCGACTGTTGGGAGGTTGCCTTTGGTCACGCTGCGTACAACGAGGGATTCTTTGTAGATATCATCGAATGGAAGCTTCCCTGTCATAACCTATCAGACCCCCGGAGATGAGTGGTAACAATTGCGATGGATATTCGTCCAACGTACCTCCCAGCAAATCCAAGCAAATGCCCACATGTCACTAGCCAGACTGAAGGACTCCTCGTTCAGCAATTCAGGAGCAGCCCACCGAAGGGTATAAGCTGGACCTGTGAGCGTAATAAAAGTCCCACATTCTTCGATTTGGATTACAGAGGCATCCTGTTCTCGAGCGGGGCTCATGGTGGGCTCAGTTGAGGAGGTTGGGCCGGTAACGGCGGTGTCCTGCTCCCTTCTCAGATGTGGATCGAGTTTGCGGGCAGATCCGAAATCCGTTATAACCGCTCGATTCAGAGATGTGACGAGTATATTAAGCTATAATCCACGAACAGATCACATCAGCCTAGCTCAGAGCAAGGGATTGCACTGCTTACCGACTTCAGATCCCCGTGGCAGATCGGTGGATTTCTGGAGTGAAGATGTCCAATACCGCATGCAACATCATATATCTAGTATCCAAGTCGTAAGACACACTTCATTATAAGATAGAAGAAGCATACCAAGGAGAGGCGTTCAGGTATCACCCAATCTTGTGAGTGAATGTAATCCCTGAGGTTCCCGTTGTCCGCCCAACTGAGAAGAATCCAGGCTACCTCTTTCTCGACATCTTCAACGAATCCCATAAACTCAACAATATTCTTGTGTTTCAGCTCGCTTAACAAACTGAGCTCGTTTGCATAAGACTGAAGATGTAGCAGTCAGTAAGAAGCTTAAGTTCAAGATGAGCTGAACTGGTCTAACCGCAACTTGGGTCCGCCTGTCGACCTCTTCGCCAAACCTGAACATCTTGATCGCAATAGCCTGCGTGGATCCCACATTTCGACCATCTGGGCCTATGATTTTGAGACTGGGGGCTGTGGCTTTTGCAATGTCGGCACATCCACCTCTTTTCCGCTCGCGGTCATCGACGCACGCAAGAGCTTCTGGATTCATTCGCCAGTTAGACAACGCTTTGACGACCGCTCGCTAACATCATTGACAGGTGAGTGAATGTAGGAGACATTGCGGCTTGGATGCTTCAACTAACCAAACATAACTTGAGTCGTTTGCCTTCCCGAGGAGACTCCTCTTTCCCGTCGATCTCTTCAGGTGGTAATTTTCGCTTCCTCGATTTGGTCAGCAGTCCTGGAGTCAGTTCTAACATGGTGTGTGGATAGAAAGAAAGGGACTATAAAGTTGGAGTGGTTGCGTCTCCGGTAAGGTACGGATCAGGCAAGGGTGGCTTCGGAGGAGGGGGTAGGGAACGACGCGTGTAAGATGAACGAGTTGGAGGGGTGAACGAGCCCGATATAAATACAAGCAGGTCACAGCACCTACTCCGAGAACGTTTCAAGTCTCTTGCCATCCTCTGCTTTGGCCTTTACTTCACGAGAACTAGCAGCCAGTGCACTTTAGAGCACAGTTATGGCGCGTTGTCGGTGAAATTTCCTACGTCCGAGGATTCCCCGAAGGTACTCCGTACCGTCTCCAAATTTGAGCTTTAAGCTGCACGAAGCCAGTACCTTGAGATATCGAGCCCAGAACTACCCAGAGTAGGGGGTTTAGAACGGTAATTATCATTCGCCCCAAACCCCCGACAACCGACGGAAGAGCCCAAATGCAGAGGGCCCCCATCAAGCCAGGATCATGCCCAAAGCACCCGTTTATCCGCTCGGTGTCATTATATCCATATCAAGAGAACGTTTCTGATTAATGGATTATTACCTCTAGGCCTTTGAGTCACCCAAGGAGCGCGTGCCTCGATCTAAGGTTTCGTGAGTCTCCCTTGCCCGCCCCGCCTCGATAATCCACGCATCTCCGCTATTCGAATTGTCCTTACGATCTCCGGCTGCCCGCCCGCGTCGGCGACTCTCAACCCAAGCATCAAGCGCACCGCCGTCTTCCGAAGGCACGATATTGGCACCATACGCGCGGCGCAGCTCCAGTGGTACTATACTCCGCAACAATATAGCAACGTTTTCACGCTACGGCCTGCCGTTGTGTTGCTACAGGACCACGATGTCACGTCACGAACAACGCCCGGGTGCTAGTCTTGGGGAACTTACTAAAAATTTCCGGCCGCTACGCGGTCGTCAAAGGATCAATCCCCCCCGGCGCCGTGGCTGTGGCTAACCAAGCGTTGCGTGGTCACGGTGTCACGTCTCGTTGCTATATTTTTGCGGAGTGCGGTACCGGCATGAGGGAGGTAAATGAGGTGTTTCGGCGAAATGAGCGGCAGGGTCCGGGCTAGCGGTGCGCGATTTTGGCGTAAATGGCTCAAGGGATCTCCACAGACGTCTCGGCCCAACTTCCAATCACCTCTTCGATTTCCGCGTTCGATTTTGCTTCCCGCCGCGTGGCTTAACTTTTTGGTCGACTATAGACTTGAGACCTTCGGTGTCGGTGAGCTGGTATGCGAGCTTGACGCTTCGAAAGGCGAGGTCGACGTCGTGAGGAAGCTGCGATTCGAACGAAGGCACGCTTCAGTGATTGTAAGGAAGAACATGCGAGTGCTGGGAGATTCACCAGGGGTCGATGAGAGGTTTGTCTCGCGGATCGGCGGACTTGAGAGTGGCGGTTTCTCTGCTTGTTGGCAGCACCACCACAGTGGTGGTGGTCTTTCCTGCGGGCACGTCGAACCTTTTACGTCCATGATCCTGTCTACCGCAATGCGTCAGTTTGCCTTTTTACCTCACACGCAAGAGCGAGTCTGAATGAAGCCCCACGAACCCTTCAAGCCATACCCGCCACCATGACCTCCACATCAATTAGGCGCTCCCTTGCCACTCATCGAAACCTTCTGCACATCTGCCTCCCCACCATCCACCTTCTTCGCAATCTCTCCACCGTCCATTCTCGTAAACGGGATGCACTCCTGTACACGTTCGTCGACATTGGCCACCGTCCCTTTGACCAAATACCGCGCGATAGCTCTCGCCATGGACGGCTGCTCCCGCGCATTCTTCACCGTGAAGCAGCGCCCCATGGAGTAGGTAGATCAAATTGGGAAGCAGGAGCTTGAAGAAGACGTGGCTCTGCGAGGTTTTGTCCTACGCATGGGAGGTGCTGGTCGACCGGGATGGAATGTTTGGAAAGTTCGGACGAGGGTCCGATGCCGGAGAAGAGTAAGATATAAGGTGGTTTGATCGCTCGGGTGCTGTAAAACGCCAAATTCAACACAAAACAGGGTTCTTTGGCGAGAAATGGTTTACGAGAGGACAACGCGCCAACGAAATGGACGGGTCCGCCTTTTTATCGGCAAATTCAACCGCTATGGCACGTTCAGCATCGTTGAAACGGATCTTCGTAACCTGAGCATCGCAGACGAATTTGAGGTTCGGTCGAGCCAGGACTTCGGGAGCCAAATATGCACCCTTGCGGCGGACAGGTTTGAGACGTGTCGTTTGGGTGTTCGAATGAGGAGGGAAGAAGCCCTGTAGATCTTCACTCGGTTGAGACTTGTCTCCCTGTTGAATGGGTGCCAGAGGGGCTCGGCAGTTGAGAATAGTAAGAAGTACATACCTTAAGTGGGACTCCTCTGCTGCGTAAGCAAGGTGCCGGGTGGTTCCGACGGCGAGCATGGCAGCTCCGACTGCTAAAGCGGTGTTAATGGTGGTGGGTGTCTACGACATGATGTGGATGCAGTTGTATCACTCAGGAGTTCTGGTCACATGCTGCGTATAGTGACCTCAAGCTCCGGAGATAAACATTTCGGGGCCCTCAAGAATCATGGTTTGTTGAGTTAACTCGAATGGGTGAGCCAACAGTTTGATTAGGTCCATGTAGTGGACATTGAGCGGAGGTGACGGCGGCGGCGGCGCACGGAGAGCTTCATCCGCGGGAGGGTCTTGAGAGACAGTTTGTGAGGGGAATGAATCGTTGAAATTAGATGCCGCCAGCGGATGCCCCGACAATTAATTCCGAGCACGGTGATGACGGACAGTTGGCGTGGCACCATATATCTGGTTTTAGAGTTAAACGGGAAGAGAGAAGAACCAGCAACTTCGAAGTCGTGTTAGGTCATAGGGAATGTTTGTTCGGCGCAAAATGTGGCGTCACAGGGATCTACCCGCGATCCTCCGAGTTCCTGACGTCATCCCGCGTCCTCCCACAGCCTGCCGGACACCCTTGCTTTCGACCACGAAGTCCGCCTTTCCGATAGAGGAACGTCCTCCGCGACCCACTTACGCGTCTATGGACGCTGGCAGGCTTAGGCAGATCGAATAAAAGTCGGCACACGAAAGCCGCAGCAGCCCGATCATTCCAAAATGCCGCAGACGAGTTGAGAAGCTCCACTCGTCTACACCGATGGCCCGCTCCGTACAGTCCCGGGAGTATATAGCTAAGGCTGGAGCTGGGGGTACCATCTACTGCCACGGTGGTGCACTCAACGAACTGGCGGTCAGCCTAGGACAACAAACCGGGATGTACCAGACGGAGCTGGACGGACGAGCCGAAACGTAGAAGAATGACACCCCTTCTCAGGCGGATACCAATATGCCAACCCACTCCCCAAGCCAATAATCCTATCCACATCTCGATGACCTCCCCCGGAGATTATACTCGGTCTTTATGCAAGTTGACCGCTCTTGAACGCAGACGGGAACGATGGATCATACAGAGCGCTTCACCTGCCCTCCTGACGGCTGAGCTCCTCGGCGCCCGAAAGGGCATCGAGGCAGTGGCGAGATTCATTACGGCACCGAGAGCATTCATGAACTTGAAATCCAGTGGGGAAGACGTGGCGAGCGGCATTTGAAAGAAGCCGCTGCCGCGAGGCCCCTCCCAGCTATCGCTGTCGGAGACCTCCCATAAACTCTTGTCTATCTCAATTACTATCTCCCTTAAAAAATTAAACAACAGGCTTGCATGTACTACTTGACCTCCATCACATGCTTTCTCTCCTATGATCCTGCGCCTCGCGCCTTACAAAACCTCTAGCGTGATAAGCAGGCTATCACGGAGAGTGACCGTGCCCACATGAGTCCTCTGTTTATCAGTGACTCCGCGATGCTGACCCTTTTTTGCGCTTCAACAACACGCCTTATTTAGAAGACGCTTGTGTTCCTCCTGTCATAAGATTGTTGTCGCTGTTTCTCCCCTGATTAGTCCTAACGTGCTGGTCCTTCAATACTAGATTGCCACATATATAACTTCAATTTCATACATCTCAGACCTGACATAGAGTGGTCGTGCAGACATAAGCGTGTTCCCCATCGCTGATTTCGTGATTGGCAGCCAAGGAGGTCGGGTTCACGGTGATTCTGGAGCTTTCCCTTTCGACCAGAAGCCCCATGATAGATACTTTCCGCTTTATCGTCCACATTGCAACTGGAGAGTATGAAGAGGTCGAGCTCGATGAGCCAGCCGACAAACAGAGTCCCTCTGAATAAAATGTTTAACTGTGAAACGAAATGTATTGAATCATGCGATGTCTCCTTTCTCGGCCACTGGCAGCGGGTCGGCGAAAGGGTGCCTCCGCATGCCGCTTCGGTCACAAGATACGGTTCTCTACGTGAGTTGGTTATCTACTAGTGACCGCATCTTATAAGAAAATAGCACGGAAGGGGGAGTCAAGTCTAAATACAAGCGCAAAGTCGGGAAATGAAATACAAAAGTATATGCGCATCATCTAGGCGTGTGATGGAGGGGCAGAGATTAGTTATGGTCGGCACTTGAATCGCTATGAAGTCGTGCCAGGAGCTCACAGTGCTGGATCTACATCTCTAGATTTTCGTGAAGCCCACCCAGCTCCGGTAATCACCTCAATCAAATTCATCCATCTCATAGTAATCCATCTTACCTTCAGCCATCGCCAGGTATTTTCGCATCTCCCATATCGAACGCTTATCAGTACTAGGGTCGAAATCGTCGTCCAGCCTGAGGTTGACCCATTCCAGCCACCACGCTACACCTCTAGCGCGGGATCCAGCTCCATGACGTGAGTAGATCTCCTTGGCTTCGGGATATGTGGCCGCCGCTTTGGAGTACTCCTGCTGAAGGCGATGGACCTCTCCCAGCTTCCAAGCGCAGTTGGCGACACCAAGCTCGTCTCCAATACGTTTATAGATCTCCTTGGCTTCGGTAAATTTGGCCGCCGCTTTCGAGTACTTCCCCTGAAGGAGATAGACCACTCCCAGCTTCCAAATGCAGTGAGCAACACCCCGCTCCTCTCCAATACGTCCATAGATCTCCTTGGCTTCGGTAGATGTGGCCACCGCTTTTGAGTACTGCTTCTGAAGGAGATAGGCCGCTCCCAGCTTCAAAGCGCACTTAGCAACGCCGCGCTTGTCTCCAATACGTTCGTAGATCTCCTTGGCTTCGGTAGATGTGGCCGCCGCTTTCGAGTACTCATTCTGAAGGAGATAGACCGCTCCCAGATTCCAAGCGCAGTTAGCGACACCGCAGTCGTCTCCAATACGTTCATAGATCTCCTTGGCTTCGGTATATGTGGCCTCTGCTTTACAATGCCTCGAGCGACGGCGATAGACCCCTCCCATCTCCCAAATGCAATTAGCCACGTATCCTAGCTCTTCTGTGCATTTTGAGGCGCAGTCTTCGTTTCCGTCACGTTTGTAGATCTCCCTCGCTTCAATGTACATGGCCGCCGCTTTGGAATATGCCTCGTGAAGGCGATGATCATCGTCCAGCACCCAAGTGCAGTCCCGAGCGCAATTAGCGGCGCCTCCTAGGTTCTGAGTGCATTTTGAGGCACATTGTTTGTCTTTGACACGTTTGTAGATCCGACTCGCTTCAGTGTACATGGCTGCCGCTGTGTAGTATTCCTTCTGAAGGCGATGTATTTCTCCCAGCTCCCAAGCGCAGTTAGCGACACGCCTTTCGTCTCCAATACGTTCATAGATCTCTTTGGCTTTGCTATATGTGGCCGCTGCTTTGAAGTACTCCTCCTGAAGGCGATGGATTTCTCCCAGCTCCCAAGCGCAGTTAGCGACACACCGTTCGTCTCCAATATATTCATAGACTTCTTTGGCCTCTTTATATGTGGCCGCTGCTTTCTCATGCTCCCACTGATGGCGATAGACCGCTCCCAGTTCCCAAGAGCAGTTAGCGATGCCTCCTAGCTTCTGAGTGCATTTTGAGGCACGGTGTTCGTCTCCGACACGTTTGTAGATCTCACTCGCTTCAGTGTACATTGCTACTGCTTTGTAGTATTCCTTCTGAAGGCGATAGCCTTCTCCCAGCTCCCAAGCGCAGTCAGCGACACGTTGCTCGTCTCCAATACGTCCATAGATCCCTTTGGCTTCGGTATACGTGGCCTCTGCTTTCCAATGCCTCGAGTGATAGCGATAGACCCCTCCCATCTCCCAAATGCAGTTAGCCACGTATCCTAGCTCTTGTGTGCATTTTGAGGCGCGGTCTTCGTTTCCGTCACGTTTGTAGATCTCCCTCGCTTCAGTGTACATTACCACCGCTTTGGAATATGCCTCGTGAAGGCGATGGTCATCTTTCAGCGGCCAAGTGCAGTACCAAGTGCACTTAGCGACGCCTCCTGGCTTCTGAGTGCATTTTGAGACACACTGTTCGTCTTCAATACGTTTGTAGATCCTACTCGCTTCAGTGTATATGGCTGCCGCTTTGTAGTATTCCTTCTGAAGGCGATGTATTTCTCCCATCTCCCAAGTGCAGTTAGCGACACGCCCTTCATCTCCAATACGTTTATAGATCTCTTTGGCTATGCCATATGTGGCCGCTGCTTTCGAGTAGTCCTCCTGAAGGCGATGGATTTCTCCCAGCTCCCAAGCGCAGTTAGCGACACGCCGTTTGTCTCCAATATGTTCATAAATCTCTTTGGCTTCGTTATATGTGGCCACTGCTTTTGAGTACTCCTCCTGAAGGCGATGGATTTCTCCCAGCTCCCAAACGCAGTTAGCGACACACCGTTTATCTCCAATACGCTCATAGATTTCTTTGGCCTTGTTATATGCGGCCGCTGCTTTCTCATGCTCCCACTGACGGCGATAGACCACTCCTAGTTCCCAAGAGCAGTACGCGATGTCTCTAAGCTCTTGCGTGCATTTTGAGCCACGGTATTCGTCTCCGACACGTTCGTAGATCTCACTCGCTTCAGTATACATGGCTGCCGCTTTGTAGTATTCCTTCTGAAGGCGATAGCCTTTTCCCAGCTCCCAAGCGCAGTCAGCGACACGTTGCTCGTCTCCGATACGTTCATAGATCCCTTTGGCTTCGGTATACGTGGCCTCTGCTTTCCAATGCCTCGAGTGATAGCGATAGATCCCTCCCATCTCCCAAATACAGTTAGCCACGTATCCTAGCTCTTCTGTGCATTTTGAGGCGCGGTCTTCGTTTTCGTCACGTTTGTAGATCTCCCTCGCTTCAGTGTACATGGCCGCCGCTTTGGAATATGCCTCGTGAAGGCGATGATCATTGTCCAGCGCCCAAGTGCAGTCCCAAGCGAAATTAGCGCCGTCTCCTAGCTTCTGAGTGCACTTTGAGGCACACTGTTCGTCTCCGACACGTTTGTAGATTCTACTTGCTTCAGTGTACATGGCTGCTGCCGTGTGGTATTCCTTCTGAAGGCGATAGCCTTCTCCCAGCTCCCAAGCACAGTCAGCGACACGCTGTTCGTCTCCAACACGTTCATAGCTCTCTTTGGCTTCGTTATATATGGCCACTGCTTTCGAGTACTCCTCCTGAAGGCAATGGATTTCTCCCAGCTTGCAGGCGCAGTTTGCGACATGCTGCTCGGCTCCGATACGTTCATAGATCTCTTTGGCATCATTATATGTGGCCGCTGCTTTCGAGTACTCCCGCTGAAGGCAATGGATTTCTCCCAGCTTGCAGGCGCAGTTGGCGACACTGTGCTCGTCCCCAGCACGTTTACTGATCTCCTTCGCTTCGGCGTACATGACCGCCGCCTCGGAGCGCCGCCCTTGAAGGCGATTGATTTCTCCCAGCTCCCAAGCGCACTTAGCGACATGGTGTTCGTCCCCAAGGCGGGCGTAGATCTCTTTGGCTCTCGTGTACGATGCCTCTGCTCTGGAAAAATTCTGCTTGTCCCACAAGCGATATAGCCCGCCCATCTCCCAAACAGCCGTCGCAACCTCCATTTCCGCTCCGAGACTGGCATAGATATCTTTGGCCTCGGCGTAACATGTGCCCGCCTTGGAGTATTCGCACCGATGTTGGTAGCTGTGGGCTAAACCCCGCGCTGCATCTGCGACTTTTTTTTGTTCTCCAAGACCCGTAAAGATTTCTTTGGCTTCGGTATATGACATTTCTGCCTCGAAATATTCTGCTTGAGAGGAATAGATATTCCCCAAGGCGAGAGCCACATCTGCAACGTTTCGTTGAGCTCCAAGATTTGTGTAGATCTCCTTGACTTCGGTGTATGATGCTTCCGCCTCAAGGTATCTTTCCTGAGATGTATAAACATGCCCCAAGGTGACGATTGCATCTGCAGCATCCTGTTCCAGGCCGTCGGCTTCATAGACTGCCCTGGCTTCTTGGTAGGAGACCAGTGCCTCGGGATATCTATCGAGGCAGCGATACACGTGTCCCAAACCGAGAAACGCATCAGCTAGTTTTCTGGAAGTTTCAAGACGTGTGTAAATTTCTTTGGCTTCTATGAACGAAGCCTCCGCCTTGCGATACTCGCTAGATTGGCGATATACTTCTCCCAGCCCCCAATTAGCATCAGCAAGATCTTCCTCAGCTCCGAGGCGTGCGTAGATCTCCTTGGCTTTGACGTACGATGCTTCTGCTTGGGAGTAGCTGTGCTGAGAGCGATACATTTCTCCCAGTCCCCAAAGCGCATCTGCAACATCCCTTTCAGCCCCAAGGCAAGCGTAAAGCTTCTTTGCTTCGTTATAGGATGATTCTGCTTTGGAGACCTGGTTCGAGCAATAATAAACTTCCCCCAACCCCAAAATGGCATCAGCGACGTCCTTTTCAGCGCCGATTTGCGTGTAAATCTCCTTGGCTTCCGTGAACGCCGCTTCGGCATTTGAGTAATTTTGTAATGACCGATAGGAGTGTCCTAGCCCCCAAATTGCATCGGTGCCCTGCTTTTTGGCGCCAAGCCGTGTATAAATTTTTTTGGACTCGTTGTATGCCACCACTGCCCTGGAATAGTTCTTCGTCGCGCGGAAGACCGTTCCCTGCCCAATCATAGCGTGCGCGACGTCCAAGTCATTACCGGCTGCACGGGCAATGTCTAACGCCCTATCAAAGCATTCTTCCGCTGCCTGGTAGTTTTGGTCTTCATAGTGGGTGTAGCCAAGCGCGCACAAGAGCTCTGCGGAGTAGCCTTTAGGTTCTGTGGCTTCTCGTCTGGTTGGAGCGATTCGATCCTGCGTTGAGACGTTAGAAATCGAAACGCCAAGTAACTCTCTTGCTCTTACCATCAAGCCGATGCACTTCTCGAAATCCCTTGCTACTGGCCTCGTATCGGGATCTTGCGCCCAGCAGCGTCTCATCATAGCGCACAAGGCCCCCACTTGAGAAATTTCCTTGTTGTTCACGACCGCAGGCAGATCTCCCTTTGTCACGCTGAGGACAACCTGAGACTCCTTGTAGATATCCTCAAATGGAAGCTTTCCGGTCATAGTCTGCAAGACACTCGGAGATGTTAGTTTGAATAAACGGACTGAACATCCACCAGACGTGCCTCCCAGCAAATCCAAGCCAGGGCCCACATATCGCTAGCTAGACTAAACGGCTCGTCCTTCAGCAACTCGGGAGCGGCCCAGCGAAGGGTGTAAAAAGGGCCTGTGAGAGTGATAAACGTCCCACAATCCCCAATCTCCACCACGGTCGGCCCGGACTCTTGAGCTGGACTCACGGTAGGTTTAGCCGGTGGAGGCAAAGTGCCCTCCTTTCGTCTTAACATATGCGTTTCAAGCTTCCGCGCCGATCCAAGATCCGTTATTATCGCTCGATTCCCGGATGTAACCAGGACATTAAGCTGTACTTGGCCAGAAACGTCACTCAAGTCTTGGGCCACACTCGGATATCTGTACTGCTTACCGACTTCAGATCACCGTGGCAGATCGGCGGATCTCGGGAGTGAAGGTAGTCCACACCGCACGCAACATCGTGTATCTAAAGCCTGAATTATAAGCAGCTTACCACTGTGTAACAGCGTGAGCGTACCAGCGAGAGGCGTTCGGGTATTACCCAATCCTGTGAATGAATAAACTCCCTCAGATTCCCGTTGTCTTCCCAACGGAGAAGAATCCAAGCAACCCCTTCGTCGGCATTTTCAACGAATCCTATCAGCTCGACGAGGTTGTCGTGACAGAGCTCGCTTAACAAATTTAGTTCGTTCGCGAAGGACTGAAGATGTAACAGTCAATGAAAAGCCTGTCCAAGAATGAGTTGAAGTAGACTAACTGCACACTGGGTACGTCGCATGTCGATGTCGATCCCAAATCTGAACATCTTAGCCGCAACAGTCTGTGCCGATCCCTGAGAGCCCTGGTTTACTGTCATGGGACCAGAAACTGTGGCTTTTACGATATTGGCACTTCCACCCCTTTTGATATCACAGTGGTCCAAGAACACGAGATCCTCTTTGTGTTTTCGCCATTTCGACAGCGCTTCAACAACCGCTCGCTAACGACATCGTTAGGTGAGTAGAATATTTGGGGGGTATTGAACCCTACCAAACATAATCTAAGTCGCTTGGGCTCCCGCGGAAACCTCTCTTTCTCATTGCTCTCTTCCAAGGGTAATTTTCGCTTGGTCAGTCCAGTCGCGAGTCCTGGAATCGGTTCTGACATGACACCCTGACGAGGATATGAGTATGATTTGCTGGAACTGATTGTATGTGAGATGGGGATGTTGAGTAGAGGAAGCGCGTTTGGGGAACGGTAGTATGGGAGACGGTAAAAGTTGAGAGTCGAGCTAGATCGAGTCAGCCATCCACCTCCAGGCCAGAGCCTTGCCCTCATTGGAGCGTGCCGCGCGCTTGGTGCGCGTTTAGCTTCGAAGACTGCACGCAAAAGGCTAGCACAACGCTGTGCATTGCCCTATCACGTTGCCCGGATGGTGCACAAACTCCAGCAGGGGCCGGTAGAGATGCCGGAAAGACTACGGCGAAAGTGAGGAACCCCCATCCGTAGCCAGTCTTGGGTATCTGCCAGAGCTACCTGTGTAATAATCACGCAGTGCACGCTTGGACTGTGGCTTAAGTTACCGATCGATGGAACATCTCCGATTGATTAAAATAGACTTCTATCCCTTTCCATCCCAATAGTCCACCTCATTGATCTCAGTCGCACGTCCAACTCAATAGTCCATCTTAATCAAATCAGCCGCCTTTTCTGCGATCCCAATCGTCGGTCCAGTCGTATGTCCGCTCACGATCTCCGGCTGCACGCTCGCATCGACGACTCGCAGTCCTTGAACCCCATACACTCGTAACCGAGCGTCAACAACTCCTCCGTCTTCCAAGGGTGCCATACGGGCGGTGCAGCTCGGGTGGTACCTGCATGCGAGAAGTGAGGGATTGTAGCAAGTGCGCGGTTAGCACGGTTCAGGCGACTTGTGCGCGGCTTTGTGTACGTGACTCAAAAAGAACGCACCCAGTCTCGGCGCGACTTCGAATTACGTCTTCAATCTCCGCGTTAGTTTTGCTCCCCAGTGCGTGGTCCAGAAGCGGATGTTTAACGGTTTGGTCGATTATGGACTTGAGCGGTTCAGTGTTGGTGAGTTGGTACGCGAGCTTGACGCTTCGAACGAGGATGTCGACGTCGTGCTTCGTGGTGAGGTAGCTGAGATTCCGAATAAAAGGCACGCTTCAATAATCGGAAGGTAGGACGAGCAAGTGCCGGTTAGACTCACCAAGGGTCGATGACCGGCTTTTCCCACGGATTGGCGGACTTGAGAGTTATCGTTCCCTTGCTTGTCGGTCGCAGCACCGTAGTGGTGATGGTCATTGCTGGAGGCGCGTCGAACTTCTTATGCCCATGATCCTGTCCGCACAATGCGTCAGTTTGCCTTTTTACCTCAAACACAAGAGTAAGTCTAATTGAAATACCACGCACCCTCCAACTCATCCCCGCCGCCATTATCTCCACATCCGGCGCTCCATTCCCACTCGTCGAATCCTCCGGCACATCTCCCTCCCCACCATCCACCATCCTCCCGATCTCTCCATCTCCCACTCTCGTGAACGCGATGCACTCCTGCACGATGCTCGCCATCGGCCCCGTCCCTTTAATCAAGTATTGCGCGACTGCCCCAGCCATGGACATATGCTCCCGCACGCTCTTCGGTATCAAGTAGCGCCCCACGTAATAGTTCGGTCGAATTGGGAAGCACGAGTTGAACACGATGTGGTCTGCGAGGTTTTGGCCGACGCCGGGGAGGTGTTGAACGACGGGGATGGAGTGTTTGGCGAGCTCGGATGAAGGTCCGATGCCGGAGAGGAGTAGGATTTGCGGAGTATTGATAGCTCCCGCGCTATCAGAAAATGAGAAAGCGTTCCATAGTGAATAAGAAGCAGCGCCCTTGGAACGAGTACGAGGTGACGTACGACAGGATGACTTCCTTCTTAGCGCCAACGAAATAAACGGGTCCACCTTTCTTTTCTGCGAATTCAACTCCGATGGCGCGTTTGGCTTCGTTGAAGCGAATCTTGGTGACCTGAGCACCGCATACGACTTTGAGGTTCGGTCGAGCTAGGACCTCGGGAGTCAAATATGCCGCTCTGTAATGAACAGGTTGATGACGTCTCGTTAGCGTTCGGCAGGCTTAGTGAAGAAGTCCCTTTGGATCCTCACTCGGTTGAAACTCGTCGCCCATTTGAATCGATGTAGCTTGGTGTTCGGGTAACGCCAGTCGCACCTAGGGAGGAAAAACCAAGTTACATCTTGCCAACGCCGACTGACTGAAACGCACATACCCTTGGAGGTGTTCACGTCCGGAACGTACGGGATACCGATGGCCTCGCAAGTCGGAATAAACACCCCTCCTAAGTTGGAGTAGGATCCAAAAAATCCTGTCTATTGTGATCAAATGGGCGTTAGTGAGTACCGCGAGTTGGGGGTAAGAAGACCATATGCCATACCTTAACGGGACCAGTCTTGCCCCTCTCCTCCGTCGGGCAAGGGAAGTCGGGATGAGGAACGAACGTCTCAAATTTTTGCAGGTATCTTTACGACTCTGTTTAGTGTCTTTTCTGTACGTGTTACGCTGCTGGACTTACTTCTGGAACTCCTTGTAGGCCCAGCCTTCCGCGCCCTCGGCACCTTTCTGGATCTGCGCCCACTCATCATAATCCCGCGAATCACCCATGTTGAACATCAAAGCGTTTCCACTCGAGCACCCTCCGAGAATTTTTGTTCTCGTCCAGGCCAGTTCCCGATTGTGACATCCTTTCTGTGGGACGGTCCAATACGACCAATCGTGCGGGCCGCGTTGGAGGTGGAAGAAGGCCGCTGGAATTTCGGATGCTTGTACGCCTTTGGCGCTGGGAGGTTCGAAAGTCAGTGTTTTAATTATGCGTGTGTGAAGGTTGTATGCGGAGGACCGCTCACCTCTTTCCAGCTTCGATAACAAGTACGGTGACGTCGTTCCGTTCCGTCAACCGATTGGCAAGGACCATGGCGGCCGTACCCCCTCCTACGATAACAAAATCGAATTCATGGTCGCCTTTACTCGAAGATGTCCTGTTTGCGTCGGATTTTCCGCTCAGATCGTCGACGCGGCGGCCAATTTGGCTTGCGGAGTAAAAGGTCTTGGATCCAGAGAGTGCGTATGCGGTGGTTCCGACGGCGATTGCGGCAGCTCCGACTGCTAGGGCTGTGTTAACGTTGATAGACATATAAAAGGCGTGACTGGGTATATGAGGAAAATGTTGAGAGAAGAGAGAGCGGCGATTATATATTCAGCTGAAGACATGGGGCCGGCGGCGGTGAAGCCACCCCGATCTACGACACGTTCTCACTGGACGCATCGAAGTCACTCTCTATGGAGTTCTTGTCACATAATATGGATGCAGCTGCATCACCCAAAACAGTGAAATTAAGCATGCGGAGAACGGGAACTGAGGGGTGAAGGCGTGGTTTCGGCGGTGAGTGGACAAGCGCCGCTCGGCGGCGATCGAGCATGTGACCCTGCCGAAGGTTTGCGCCCAAACTTGGCATGTGAACAAACAACGCTGATGTTTGAACCAGATCTAGGAAGCGAACGGTGATCTGTGTATAGTAGCCGAGCGGAAGGCGTATCGTGTAATCGGAGTGGGTCGTATCGCCGGGCTGCAACCACCGCGTGGCACAAAACTCAATTCGGGGGTTTCCGGCGCTCCCCCCACACATCTCTCCGACGTCCTCTTCGGAGTGACATACATTAAATTTGGAACAATACAGAGAAGATTAGCATGGCCCCTGCACAAGGATGACACGCTGAATTAGAGTGGACGACCTCCGGGTCGCAATATTTTTTGAAATGTTTTTATTCTCGCTAGCATGTCCCTTTTATCACTCCAGATCTTTCTTCCTTACGAGACTCTCCACGTTCCAATTCACCATAGTACTTTATACAATGTTCGACGACGCATAACTACAAATATATACCTCACGACACTCGTGTCGTAGAGGAAAGGGTGTCGTTACTTGGAGAGGGACCACCAGAAACCCACACCACGTCTCCTCATGAAACCGCCGAGGAGCCGGGACCAACAAAGGAACCTTATTAACGTCTAATTCCAGGAAAGACGCGACTCCTTCAGTCATTGAAGTGTAGTCGTTCAATAGCGAGGCGAGGAACGACAAGTCCAAGATTCCTAGGTTAGAAAAGGAGATTGCAGCGTTGAA
Source organism: Tulasnella sp. 408 (assembly GCA_019633405.1). Classification (NCBI taxonomy): domain Eukaryota; kingdom Fungi; phylum Basidiomycota; class Agaricomycetes; order Cantharellales; family Tulasnellaceae; genus Tulasnella; species Tulasnella sp. 408. The sequence continues at coordinate 3,318 of WSTX01005317.1, read as the reverse complement.
ACGAGTGAACATTCACGCTTGCTTTACGCGTGACCTGTCGGAACGAAACGGAAAAGGCACGATACGCGGTATTTTCAGCCTTTCGCTTCGTCACAACTGAGCGCGTCCCAAGCCCGACCAGATTTCCAAGCTCGTATAGACCGAATTAAGAAGTTGGGTCCTCGAGACGTCACCACTCACGAGGAACTTCTCACATTAACACCCCTTGGGGGTCCTGCGTCGCGCTGGAGGAAGTCGCCGACCAGGCAGCCGAAATGCAAACGCTCAAGACGAAAAATGATGAAGTTCATGTTTGACCTGTCCCTTGCGTCAGTCCTGGCGGTTCTCTCTAGCCAAGCATCACTGATTATAGGTACAATCCAAGTTATTCGCCGTCGAGGAAGCGCTCAACTGCCAAATCTGGGCCTGCGTAATGGACAAGCCGTACATGTTGAGGCCATGCGGACACGTCCGCCGTCGTACCTGCTTCGAAGAGTGTTTCCAGTCTCAACGGGAGAACGGCGATGAGAGGTTGCTACGACCGCAAGGTGTTACCTAGCCATGAAGAAAAGAACGTGTGTATTTAATGGATTTTAACTTCCAAACGGGTTTTATCTATACGGTCCCAGAATCGTCTCGTTCACCTCACTTGTATGTCCCGTCTGGATAGTCTCCCTTAATCAAATCAGCCGCCTTTTCCGCAATCGCAATCGTCGGTCCAGTCGTATGCCCGCTCACGATCTCCGGCTGCACGCTCGCGTCGACGACGCGCAGTCCTTGAACGCCGTGCACCCGCAATCTAGCATCAACGACACCGCCGTCTTCTAACGGGGCCATCCGAGCCGTGCAGCTTGGGTGGTACCTACATGCCGCAGATGCAATGAGGTATTTTGGGTTATCCACGGTCAGCGGGCTGTGCGCGTTTATGGGCGGCTCCAAAAAAAAATACGTACCCGGTCTCCGCGCGGTTTCGGATTACGTCTTCGATCTCCGCGTTCGTTTTGCTCCCCAGCGCGTGGTCCAGAAGCGGGTGTTTAACGGTTTGGTCGACTACGGACTTGAGCGGTTCGGTGTTGGCGAGCTGGTACGCGAGCTTGACGCTTCGAACGAGGATGTCGACGTCGTGTTTCGTGGTGAGGTAGCTGCGATTCCGAGAAAAGTGCACGCTTCCATGATCAGAAGGGAAGAGCGAGCAGAGTGCTGGGAGACTCACCAAGGGTCGATGAGAGGCTTTTCCCATGGATCGGCGGACTTGAGGGTTACCGTTCTCTTGCTTGTTGGCCGGAGAACCGTAGTAGTGATGGTCATTGCTGCTGGCGCATCGAACTTCTTATGCCCATGATCCTGTCCGCACAGTGCGTCAGTTTGCCTTTTTACCTCAAACTCAAGAGTGAGTCTAATCGGAATACCACGCACCCTCCAAGCCATACCCGTCACCATGACCTCCACATCCGGCGCTCCCTCCCCACTCGTCGAATCCTCCCACACATCTCCCTCCCCACCATCCACCTTCCTCGCAATCTCTCCATCACCGACCCTTGTAAACGCGATGCACTCCTGCACGTTCGTCACCATGGGTCCCGTCCCTTTCATCAAATACTGCGCGATGGCTCCAGCCATGGCTAGATGCTCCCCCATGCTCCTCGGTACGAAGTAGCGCCCGACGTAATAGCTCGGTCGGACCGGGAAGCACGAGTTGAACACGATATGGTCTGCGAGGTTTTGGCCTACGCCTGGTAGATGTTGGACGACAGGGATGGAGTGTTTGGGGAGTTCGGAAGAGGGACCGATGCCAGAGAGGAGGAGGATTTGAGGAGTGTTGATCGCTCCGGCGCTATGAAAGGCAATTATGAAGAGATAATTAATAAGAAACGATGTCATTGGGACAAACGAGAAGTGACTTACGAGAGGATGACTTCCTTCCTGGCACCGACGAAATAGGCGGGACCACCTTTCTTTTCCGCGAATTCGACCCCAATAGCGCGTTTGGCTTCGTTGAAGCGGATCTTTGTAACCTGAGCACCGCACACGACTTTGAGGTTCGGTCGAGCTAGGACGTCGGGAGTCAAGTATGCGCCCCTGCGATGGACAGGTTGAAGACGTTTCGTCAGCGTTATGGTATAATTAGAGGAGAAGTCCATTTGGATTCTCACTCGGTTGAAACTCGTCGCCCATTTGAGTCAATGTAGCTTGCTGTTCGAGTAACGCCCATCGCGCCTAGGGATTAAAACCAAGTTGCGTCAAGTTGCCAACGCCACGAAATACACGCCCATACCTTTTGAGGTGTTCACGTCCGGAACGTGAGGGATACCGAGGGCCTCACAAGTTGGAATAAAAGCTCTTCCCAAGTCGGAGTAAAATCCAAAATAGCCAGTCTATGGGGGTTGAATGGGTGTCAGGGAGTTCGACCTGTTGACGTGTAAGAAGACCATACCTTGACGGGACCTGTCTTGCCCCTCTCCTCCGTTGGACAAGGTACCTCGGGATGAGGAACGAACGTCTCAAATTTTTGCAGGTATCTTTATTACCTCGTTTAGTACCTTTTCCGTGTCTGTCACACTGTTGAACTCACTTCCGGAACTCCTTGTACGCCCATCCTTCCGCGCCCTCGGCACCTTTCTGGAGCTGCGCCCACTCATCATAATCCTGCGGAGCACCCAGGTTAAACATCATAGCGTTGCCGCTCGAGCATCCTCCGAGGATCTTTGTTCTTGTCCAAGCTAGTTCGCGATTGTGACATCCTTTTTGCGGGACGGTCCAGTACGACCAATCGCGGACTGTGCGTTGGAGTTGGAAGAAGACCGCTGGGATTTGAGATGCTTGTACGCCTTTGGAGCTAAGAGGTTTGAAGCACAGTCTTGTGAGTATGCTTTCGTGATGGTTGTATGCGGAAGAACGCTCACCTCTTGCCGGCTTCGATCACCAACACGTTGACGTCATTCCGCTCTGTCAACCGATTGGCCAGGACCATAGCGGCCGTTCCCCCTCCCACAATGACGAAGTCGAATTCATGGTCGCCTTTAGTCGAGGATGTCCTGTCTTGGTCAGATTTACCCTTTACGTCGTCGACGGGCCGGCCGATTTGGCTTGCGGAGTAAAAGGTCTTGGATCCCGAGAATGCGTATGCAGTGGTTCCTACCGCAATCGCAGCAGCTCCGACTGCTAGGGCGGTGTTGACGTTGGTAGACATTTGCAAGTTGGGACTGGGTATATAATGAGACAATGTTGAGAGAAGGGAGGTCTACATTTCATATAGATATAAGGGCCGGGGACGGTGAATCCTCCCCGATCTACGCCACGTTCTCACTTGGCGGGTCGAAGACGCCTCTCTTGAATTCT